>JASAMZ010004514.1:0-10577 GCA_030248115.1 Linhomoeus sp. GSCO2_2 | reverse complement strand
CAGTATGAGTGGATTAATTGAGACATGTTAGGGGTAAGTGGTTGTAGGGGTACATAGGCCGCTAAGTGCAGTTGGTGTTTTGTCACCCCACCACACTTCTGTTCATTTAGCAAAGAGTGATCTTGGTGTCAAAATCTCAAGAATGGCATTTTCTGCAGTGAGTGCTTGCGCTATTGAAAAAAATTATTGCTGACGCAAGAAAGAGCGCGCCGAGAGCTTTCACCTGACGTGTCGATTGCGGCTCTACGACGTAAGAGGAGCGAGTTAGAGCCATTTCGTGCTTCTGCACCTTCGAGTTACTGTAACTCGCGAAAATTGAGTTTCGACCGATGGGAGAACAAATGATCAGTAAGTCGAGAGCTATCCAGTACGCTCGAGATCGTCTCTCTACGACGCAAGTTGAGCGAGTTAGAGCGATCTTGGCGTCAAAATCCCGAGAATGGCGTTTTCTGCACCGCTTGTTTACGTAATTGAGCAAAAGTATGCAGCTGCATGAAAGAACGCGTCGAGAGCTTTCACCTGACGTGTCGATTGCCACTCTACGACGTAAGTCGAGCGAGCGAGAGGGGGGTTGGGCCCTAGGGGTTGTTGGGGCCCCCGCCCCAAAACTTTGATCTCCACCTCCCCTAGCGGGATGGACGGTGAGGCAGTGACCAACCCGAAGAGCCGAAGATCGTCCCCCTACGCCTTTTCACCCCGGGGGCCCAGGCGTCCCCCGCGCCCCGAACGGCCGGCCCCCGCCCCCCGGGCCCCCGTAGAAGAAAAATCTAACAATATCATCACATTAAAGCCGAAATCGCAAAGTATCACATTAATCAAAACGTAGCACGAACATCGGCGCATCAATTGGTAAATACATAGAGTCACTATTAACAAGCAACAAGCTGTTTTAAAAAAAGTGTAGCTGTTTTATTAATACAGAGTGGTTTGTGAGTGTTCTAAAGTGGAAGAGTAAAAGAATGGATACTTTTGTAAAGTATTTCGAAGTCTTTCCGATATGACGCGCGCCCGCCCGGAGTCCACTATTCATGCGCTACTTCTGACACGCTCCTTTCTGGGGGGTTCTTGCAGGGCAACATTGGGATCGCCCGGGATTAATTTTTTGAGCTTGACACACGCATTTCTGAGCGGTTGTTGCAAGGCAACATTGGGATCGCCCGGGATTAATTGTTCGCGTTTGCAAGACAAAATTGTTCGTAAGACAAGGATTAAAAACAAAAGTATTTCTTTGGAATGAGTGTTCAACAACTGCCTCAACGTGAGGTTTCAAACGGTCGAACGAATGCCGCTGTACAATGTAAGACGAGTGAGTTAGAGTCCTTATAGTGCTCAAAACATAGTGAATGTCGATTTCCATGGTGCGCATTTTACTAATTGAAATAAATTATGCAGTCGCCTGAAAGAGCACTTTTCAAATGGCGTGTCGATTGTCGTTCAACGACGTACGACGAGCGAGTTAGAGCCGTTTTGCGTTTTGACTTTCGGGTTACAGTAGCGCGCGCAATTCAAATTTTTGAGTTTCGACGTGAATTAGTGGAGTTAACAGTCAGTCGGGACCAATCCATAGACCCACAGATCGTCTCTCTATGACTTTCCAAAGTAGAGATATGAGAAGCGAACGTACGTGCGTACGTACGTACGTACGCACGCACGCACGCACGCACGCATACACGCACGCACGCACGCACGCACGCACGCACGCACGCACGCACGCACGCACGCACGCACGCACGCACGCACGCACGCACGCACGCACGCACGCACGCACGCACGCACGCACGCACGCACGCACGCACGCACGCACGCACGCACGCACGCACGCACGCACGCACGCACGCACGCACGAACGCACGCACGCACGCACGCACGCACGCACGCACGGGCAGCCGCGCAAGCACGCACGCACGCACGCACGCACGCACGCCCCGCCGCCGCCGCCGCCGCCGCCGCCGCCGCCGCCGCGCACGTCGAGCTCACGTAGGATGTCACCCGGCTGAGGCAAGGCGAACAAACTTTCAGTTCCCATTAATTTTGAACTGACTTTAGTTCCGCTTGTGGCGGCTCCACACCTCACTCAGTTTCTTCACCTTTTGTTGCTCTACGATGCAAGACGAGCGAGTTAGGGCCCTATTGCAGTTTTACATTTGGGTTACTCGCGAAATTCAAACTTTTGAGTCGCGGTCAATGAGAGAACAAGTGAGTCAATACCTATCGAAGAGTCGAAGCCTATCCACGGAACGCGACGATTGCGTTAGAGCCATTCTACATAGTACTGAAAGGTTGAAAATGAGATGTCGAGTTTCGAGGTGCGTGTTTTACTAATTGAAAGTTTTTGACAGCGCACAACGACACCTGTCGAAACAGCCCAGAATCGTCTCTATCTCTGATTTAAAACAAACACGCTAGAGCCGTTTTATGTTTATGGACCTTGCGGCTACTGTAATGAACGAAATTCAAATTATTTGAGTCTCGACCATGGAAAAGCGACCCGATCAGTGGGTGGAATGGAAACCTATCCAAAGAGTCCAAGATCGTCTCTCAACTTTCCAATGATGAGGTGTGACTGAGAGCATTACAAACCAATAAACAAACACACACATGCTGAGCTCTCATAGGGGTTCACCTGCCTGCAGCAGGGTGACAAAACACTAACTGCACTTGGTGGCCTATGTACCCCCACAATTACTACCCCTAACATGTCTCAATTAATCCACTCATACTGCAAACCCCCAGATATCTAAGCATTCCCAGATATCAAGAACGTGCTCGGAATCAGCCCCAGAAGTGGACAATGCGTGCAGAATCAGCCCAGAAGTGGAGAACATGTGCAGAAATCCCAAAAACGCAAAGAACGTGTGCAGAAATTGAGAAAATGCAAAGAATGTGTGCAAAAGTCAAGAACGTGTGCAGAAATCCCAAAAACGCAAAGAACGTGTGCAGAAATCGAGAAAATGCAAAGAACGTGTGCAAAAGTCAAGAACGTGTGCAGAAATCCCAAAAACGCAAAGAACGTGTGCAGAAATTGAGAAAATGCAAAGAACGTGTGCAAAAGTCAAGAACGTGTGCAGAAATCGAGAAAACGCAAAGAACGCGTGCAGAAATCGAGACAATGCAAAGAACGTGTGCAAAAGTCAAGAACGTGTGCAGAAATCGAGAAAATGCAAAGAATGTGTGCAAAAGTCAAGAACGTGTGCAGAAATCCCAAAAACGCAAAGAACGTGTACAGAAATTGAGAAAATGCAAAGAATGTGTGCAAAAGTCAAGAACGTGTGCAGAAATCCGAAAAACGCAAAGAATGTGTGCAGAAATCGAGAAAATGCAAAGAACGTGTGCAAAAGTCAAGAACGTGTGCAGAAATCCCAAAAACGCAAAGAACATGTGCAGAAATTGAGAAAACACAAAGAATGTGAGCAAAAGTCAAGAACGTGTGCAGAAATCCCAAAACTGCAAAGAATGTGTGCAGAAACCCAGAAATCGCAAAGAATGTGTACAAAAGTCAAGAACGTGTGCAGAAATCACGAAAACGCAAAGAACGTGTGCAGAAATCCCAAAACCGCAAAGAACGTGTACAAAACGCAAAGAACGTGTACAGAACCACAGAAACCGCAAAGAACGTGTACAAACGTCAAGAACGTGTACAGGGATCCCCCCAGTGCAGAGAACGTGTACAGGGATCCCCCCAGTGTAGAAAACGTGTACAGGGATCCCCCCAGCGCAAAGAACGTGTACAGGGATCCCCCCAGCGCAAAGAACGTGTGCAGGGATCCCCCCAGCACAGGGAACGTGTGCAGGGATCCCCCCAACGCAAAGAACGTGTACAGGGATCCCCCCAGCGCAAAGAACGTGTGCAGGGATCCCCCCAGCGCAGGGAACGTGTGCAGGGATCCCCCCAGCGCAGAGTACGTGTACAGGGATCCCCCCAGCGCAGAGAACGTGTGCAGCAGTCCCCCCCGCGCAGAGAATGTGTGCAGCTCCCCCTACAGTGCAGAGAACGTGTGCAGCAGTCCCCCCAGCGCACAGAACGTGTGCAGCTCCCCCTACAGCGCAGAGAACGTGTGCAGCAGTCCCCCCAGCGCAGAGAACGTGTGCAGCCCCCCCCCCCCCAGCGCAGAGAACGTGTACAGCACTCCCCCCCGCGCACAGAACGTGTGCAGCTCCCCCTACACCGAAGAGAACGTGTGCACCACTCCACCCCAGCGCACAGAATGTGTACAGCACACCCCCACCCCCCCCCCCCCTACAGCCAGCCAGGCTGCACACAGGATTGAAAATCAGTACACGTTCCCGGAATCAGTACACGTTCTTGCCAACTGGCACACGTCATTCAAAAAGGGTACACGATCCCAAAATTTCCAATCACGTGTGCCCGATCTCAATCGTGTGTACAGAATCGCCGAAAACCAATAACGTGTACGGCACACGTTCCCAGATCGGCCGATCTAGCTGAGTGTGCCGCATTGAGGGACAATAGTCCCACCTGGTGTCCGAAAGGGTTAGAAAGCAGCACGTTGTGGACGCAGGTGTCGAACGCCTTCTTCACGTCGAAGAAGACGCAAGCCACCTTCTTGTGCTCATCGACCAGTTCGCCTGGGTCGTGTGTGACCATCGCCAGGCAGTCCACAGTCCCCCTGCCTCTGCGAAAGCCAAACTGAAAGTCTGGCAGCTGAGGCTCCACGTAGGGGAGGAGGTGCTTGAGCAGCAGGCCCTCCATTGTCTTCGACACGATCGCCAGGAGGGAGATCGGCCGGAAGTCCCCAGGCGTGGAGGGGTTGGTGGCCTTGGGGATGGGACTGACAATGGCATCCTTCCAGCCTGACGGGACCACTCCTTCCCGGAGGCTGCGATTGAAGAGTGCAGCCAGGGAAGGGGCCTGTAAAAGGTAGGCCCTATAGAGGTTAGTTAACGAGGCTTGTCAAAATGGCCGCGTGTGCTTGAACTAGCGCACAGCAGGCATTCATAGAGCGATTTTTCAAAATTTTTCAAAAAGGGTGAAATTTCTCGAAATCGGTGCAGAATTCGAAACACATCGTTCAGACATAAATTGTAGAGAATGTTGATGCGCATAAACTGGTGGCAACCGGAAATTAAATTGGTGCTTCTTTTTCGAGTTATTAAGGAAACGTCAGAAAAGATAGTGCGCCAATTTTCTAAAATGGCAATTTTCTCGAACTAGATTAACGCTGAAGGGGACCTTCAGGGTGGCACTCCGCTTGTTCTGAGGCAAAGCAGACTGGTCGCTCGTCGCACTACTCGGTGATAAGCATTCACGGAAACAAACGCCGAATTTGTGTTCAGCGCCGACGAAAGTGTTCAAACAAATTTGGACAAGTTTGAACATGATTGGACAAGTTGAACATGATTGGACAAGTTTGAACATGTCTGGACAAATTTGGACATGTTTTGGGTGTGTTCTCTGATGCCGAAAGCAGCGTAAATGCACCGCAAATCGCAAAACAAACGCCGGATTCGTGTTCTGCGGCGTCAGAAAGCCCAGAAACAACTGTCAACTCAATTTTGAAATTTTGACCCTGTGACCCAATTTTCGGTCGGCCGGACACCGAAATCAGGGTAAAGGCGTCCCAAATCGCCAAACGAACACCGGATTCGTGTTCAGCGTTGTCGGAAACCCCCGAAACAACTTTTAACTCAATTTCGAAATTTTGACCCCGGGATTCAAAAATTCGGCGCGGCCGCAGTACGGTACCTCAAAATAGTCAAGACACTTTGTCTAGACCAACTTTTGACGTAGAACACGTTGCGATTGTCAATTTACCGCTAAAGGCACGCTTTCCAAGCCAAAACTCCACCCAAAATCGAAATTCGGAATTTTCCGCTCGAAACCCGTCACTTTTGCCACCGCGGATCTCCCGAACGACACAAGCGATTTCGGCGATTTCGGTCTCGAATGAAAGATAATATAATGCTCCAAGACGAGTTAAAATTTGGCGGCGATCCACCGTCGGAAACGCGAGTTACGATTTTTTAAAGGGCCGAAAATTTTTTGAAAATTTAAATCTCCTACCGTACTCCCGCGTCGGACCACCCAGGGAGCCCGTTCCAGTGATTTCGCCTAGAGGGTCCAAAGGCCTACAACATATCCAAAAATCATCAAAATCGGCCCACTTTAGCGAAAGTTATGGGCTATTGTTTTTTTTTTACTTAGTAAAAATTTGAATTTTTGAATTTTCGCAAAATTCTTCCACTACCGGAATTTTCTAGTTTCTTGTCCAGGCTGCGCGTCGACTCAACCTATCTAACGCAAAAAACCGCTTGGCGATCCGATTTGTGTAGCGCGAGAAAAGCTGTTAAGATGATTCTGTTCAATCCGACGCCCCCTATAGCACTCCTGCTTTTGCAAAGCGGAGTGCCAAAAACCGCTATCTTGGGGACACCCTATTCTCAACGGAATCCAATGCAGAATCGATCGCTCTACAAGATGGGCCAAGAATTGGGCCGATCGGATCCAGCGTTTTTGAGATACAATGGCTTAAAAAAATTTTTCTTCGGACTCACCGTATCGGCGCTGTGCTCAGCGTAGAGACTTCTCACTTCTGTGGCACATAGTTGTTGTCGGGTACTAGAAGTGTGCCAAATTTGAGCCCTCGGTCTGCTGTCTACCTGTAGTTATTCGCCGCGGAAGTTGAAAATGCTGGCGCGCCGCGAAAGTGTAGGGTTCGGAAAAGTCGTCATAACTCCCGCTAGAGGAGGAATTGAGCGGCCGGACCTGTGGCACTCTGTTACAAACTTAACTACCTACCAGACGTATGGGGTGGCGACTCTGGCTGCTGACCCCCCTAGCCACTTTTACTACATTTTTCGGGAGAACGTCTCATATGTAACTGGTGCACTGTGCTGAACTGTCGACTGGCATTAATTTACAGTGTCGAGGAGAGGATAGAGGATAGACGCTGAAATTTGTGCGAATGTTTCAAAATTGGCGCTACCGTCTTGACGGCTTGTCCGGTACGGTGACCGTGCGTCACTGGCTACTTACGAAGCAGTTGTGTAGAAAAGTTCAAATATCGCCGACAGGACTGCTGGAGTCTAAAATACGCATCGCTTTACCAAGACGGACTCCTACCGTACTTCGACCAGCGCTGTCGTTGTGTAAATTGGAGACGACCACTGCGATGACTTGACGACGGCATCTCATTGGGAGCAGGAGTAAATAGATCAGATCGAAGAAGGAAGTAGCGTCGGCAAATCCCAAGAATGGCTCCAGGCATGGTGGACGTCGCCAGGCGCTCTTCCTCCTCCATCGATGCGGCGCTCAGATCTGAAGCGTCCGGGTCGGGAACGCAAACCCGGGACGCTTCCCAGTCGCAACATCGACTGGGCACCAGAATTTCCGCCATGACCTCCTCTAGCCCTGTCCAGACTGTTCGCCTTTAACAAGTTTACCCTATGATGAAGCATAGGAGATCCGTCGTTAAAGTGTAGAAGCCTGGACTTGCGGTTTAGCAACGGTGCGATGCGGTCCAGTGGCCCAATACATTCTTATGTGTGTGCAACGGATCTGTCCGAAAAACTGTCTTTTCCCAAAGACACTTTTTCAGACACTTCTTGAGACACTTTTGCCAGGACGGATCACATTCTGTTCAACTGGGTCTGGTGTCTGAAAAAGTGTCTGAAAAAGTGTCTGAGAAAAAGACACTTAGAGATTGGTCAGCTTGCTGGCGAATGAAACATACATTGCGCGGGTTGTGCTTCAGAGAGACTCTTAGCCAGTTCTCACTCTGCTCCCTACGCAGTTCCGTTGCTCCCTGCCCAGTCCCCTCATCCCGAGATCTGAGACACTCCTACCCAGTTCCCTCCCTGCTTCTGTTCAACTGGTCTGGTGTCTGGAAAAGTGTCTGAAAAAGTGTCTGAGAAAAAAGACACTTCAGAGAGATTCTTAGCCAGTTCTCACTCTGCTCCCTACCCAGTCCCCTCATCCCAAGATCTGAGAGACTCCTACCCAGTTCATCACTCTGCTCCCTACCCAGTCCCCTCATCCCAAGATCTAAGAGACTCCTACCCAGTTCCCACCCTGCTTCTGTTCAACTGGGTCTGGTGTGTGGAAAAGTGTCTGAGAAAAAAGACACTTCAGAGAGATTCTTAGCCAGTTCTCACTCTGCTCCCTACCCAGTCCCCTCATCCCAAGATCTGAGAGTCCCTGCTTCTGTTCAACTGGGTCTGGTGTCTGAAAAAGTGTCTAAGAAAAAAGACACTTCAGAGAGATTCCTAGCCAGTTCTCACTCTGCTCCCTACCCAGTCCCCTCATCCCAAGATCTGAGAGTCCCTGCTTCTGTTCAACTGGGTCTGGTGTCTGGAAAAGTGTCTGAAAACGTGTCTGAGAAAAAAGACACTTCAGAGATTCTTAGCCAGTTCTCACTCTGCTCCCTACCCAGTCCCCTCATCCCAAGATCTGAGAGTCCCTGCTTCTGTTCAACTGGGTCTGGTGTCTGAAAACGTGTCTGAGAAAAAAGACACTTCAGAGAGATTCTTAGCCAGTTCTCACTCTGCTCCCTACCCAGTCCCCTCATCTCAAGATCTGAGAGACTCCTACCCAGTTCCCTCCCTGCTCCATGCCCAGTCCCCTCAGATCCAAGATCCATAGTGAAATCGCTGTCTTAAAAACTGTCTCAAAAAGTGTCTTGCCCAAAAGACAGTAGCCCCATGACCCCTACCCAGTTCCCATCCTGCTCCCTGCCCAGTCCCTTCATCCCAAGATCTGAGAGACTCCTACCCCGTTCCTTCCCTGCTTCATGCCCAGTCCCATGTCCCAAGATCCATAGTGAAATTGCTGTCTCAAAAAAAGTGTCTTGCCCAAAAGACAGTAGCCCCATGACCCCTACCCAGTTCCCATCCTGCTCCCTACCCAGTCCCTTCATCCCAGTGAAATTGCTGTCTCAAAAAGTGTCTTGCCCAAAAGACAGTAGCCGCATGACCCCTACCCAGTTCCCATCCTGCTCCCTGCCCAGTTCCCTTCATCCCAAGGTCTGAGAGACTCCTACCCCGTTCCTTCACTGCTCCATGCCCAGTCCCCTGTTCCAAGATCCATAGTGAAACCAGTTCCTGCCCCCCCCACCCCCCATCCCAAGATCCAATACCAAGTTCCGTAGTGGCTGTATTGCTGTCAGCAAAGACACAACTTGCTCAAAGGCTGTGTATGAAACATGCATTTTGCCAATTGTGTTGCTAAGAGATTTCCATGAGTGTTGCTTAGAGTGATCTGTCATGCCAAAATCTGATCCGTTGCTAAAACTGCTAGTGTAACAGGCTGGACAGAGCCCCTCCTCTACCTCAGTTCTGGACGAGACTCTGGAGGTTTTGGCGTTTGTTTCTTGCGATTTTGCGAGTGATCGTGGGAAATATGCGCATTTTTTGCAGTTCGTTCCCTCCTCGGTCCCCTATCAGTCGACCATGGAATCTCTCAAGGCCAAATACACAGTGCTGACCCCCAGTGAATTGTCACTGAAGCGCCACCAAAGAGAGCCCAGCTCCAGTGGTTCGCAGTCGCAGCAGCAGCAGCACACGAAAGTCAAAATGCGCAAAATCGAACCCAACTCGAATCTGGCCTTCCGCTCGTCGCAGTCGCTGCCGCTGGGAGCCACTCTGGCGTCGGAAAGTGAGACAGATTGTGCACGAGTAGGAGTAAACCAGTTTGAAAGAATTCGCTCAAAATGTTGCAGAGCTCCACTACACGCCGCCCAACGACGGCGTGCCGCTGCCGAATTTCGTGATTGACAAAGACATTCCTCTGAAGATGGGCTTCGTCAAGCCGATCGTAAGTTCTGCTTGAATATTGCGTGCGTGCGTCTGTCTGTCTGTCACATATCACTGTCACTTTGTAGAAGTTCCACCGGGAGACTGGGCTTGGCCTCGTAAATCTGGGCAACACCTGCTTCATGAACAGCGTGCTGCAGGTGCTGGCCCACACGGCCCCACTGGTCAACTTCACCGTCCACAACCACCAGCTCTCCGACTGTGAGTCTCAGCTCGTTGTGGTTTTGGAAAGTGTCTGAAGACTCTGACAGCGTGTTCACCCTTGTCATTGCGCGCCAAAACGTGTAGTGAAGCAGCGAGTTTCAAAATTTGGCGTTGCAGTCTTCTAAAACATGGAATTTTTGCAGGCGCGGCCACTCGGCAGGGCTTCTGCGCCATCTGCATCTTCTACGCGCATCTGATGAACGTGTTCGGGCCGCCCAAGCAGACGCTGGGCTTCGACGGCCAGCCGGCCTTCCAGAGCGCCGTCCATCCCAGATCCTTCGTCTCCAAACTCAGATGTGGGTGGTGTGGTGCTCGAGAGAATGAGTTACTGTAGCCTATCGTTGAGCGCTTTAGACTGCTTTGATGTCGAGTACTGTAGACTGCTGTGCTGCCGAGCACTGTAGACTACTGTACTGACGACTACTGTAGACTACTCTAGTATGGAGACTGTAGAGTATCGTTGTACGACGCCTGGTCAAATGTGCTGCCGGAAGGGAGGGAGGAGGAAGAGGGGGGGGGGGGGGTACGGTAGGGAGCGTGGTAGTGTGCGCTCTTTTGGCGCAGTTTGCGCTTCCTTCGTGCGCTCTGAATCCATGTATGCTCCA
>JASAMZ010004513.1:0-13481 GCA_030248115.1 Linhomoeus sp. GSCO2_2 | reverse complement strand
TGCGACGAAGACAGCCAACTTCGGCGGACAGTATTTTCCGGTTTTCGGAATTTTCACGAACAGCACTTCACTTCGCCAAAGCAAAACCGAACGACACCGAGGCAGCACTTCTTTCAGAGAGGGTTCAGGAAGCTGCTACCTTACGAATGATTCGAATTATCGCGCTCGACTAACAAGGGGCTTCCGACGGAGCTAGAAATTGGGCGCGAAACTAAACCTCAAAACACAGGCCGCTCGGCGCAACCAATCAGCGACGAGCGCACACGCTGAAGCATACATGGTTAAGCAGCACAAGATCGATAGAGGCGCAATTACCCCTAGTTGAGCTGCGGAAACACAAGAACGGCAAACAACGGAACACACAATCGCGCAACGACAACTCCGACACAACGGCGCAAATACGGCGGCACTGGCACTGGCACAGGCGACAGAAACAGCGCCAAACACACACGAAACATGAAGAAAGGGCGACGAAGAGGCTCATATCCCACATCTGTGTGTTGTGACCAGTGGTGACATGCCATGGGTCTCGGAGTCTTGCGACCAATGGTTGTGTGTCATGGGTCTCTGCATCTTGCAACAAGTGGTGGCGTGTCATGGGCCTCTGCATCTTGCGACCAGTGGTGGCACACCATGGGGCACTGCATTTTTAACAGATTGGCTAATAACAGTCCTCTTTTGACTATGGACAATCGCCTACGGGCTAAACGCTCTAGTCCTATATACTAAGCGGCAAGAGTCTGTTTGTTTGTTTGTGGGTCTGTGGACGCCATAACTCTAGACACAGTTGACGGATCGCGATGATCTATGGCTTAAACTGACCGTCATAGCATGTAGTTGTGCATGAAGGTTTGTTGACGTATGTCGATGTCTAAATTCCAAAATATTTTGAAAATATCGACTGCGCCTGTACATTCTGAGCACAGAAGGCACCATACGCTGTGACTGACATTTGATTTTGCGCCAAAAGCGCTTTACAGTGTCACCGATCATTAAAGAGTTGTCGTTGTGAGACTCCTAAGTGTATTCGCAGGCACTGCATGCACTGGCAGGGACACAGCATCAAACTATTCTGGATCTATGTCAAATGTCTTTAGATCTATCTGAAATCTCATATGGGCTAAATTCAAATGTCTATGGGTTAAAGCCAAGTGTCTATTGTGTATTTGCAGGCACGGGAGCTGGTGCGAGCCTAAATGTAGGCGCTGGCAGGGGCACTAGTCCTATATACTAAGCAGCAAGAGTCTGTTTGTTTGTTTGTGGGTCTGTGGACGCCATAACTCTAGACACAGTTGACGGATCGCGATGATCTATGGCTTAAACTGACCGTCATAGCATGTAGTTGTGCATGAAGGTTTGTTGACGTATGTCGATGTCTAAATTCCAAAATATTTCGAAAATATCGACTGCGCCTGTACATTCTGAGCACAGAAGGCACCATACGCTGTGACTGACATTTGATTTTGCGCCAAAAGCGCTTTACAGTGTCACCGATCACCAAAGAGTTGTCGTTGTGAGACTCCTATCGTTGTGAGACTCCTAAGTGTATTCGCAGGCACTGCATGCACTGGCAGGGACACAGCATCAAACTATTCTGGATCTATGTCAAATGTCTTTAGATCTATCTGAAATCTCATATGTGCTAAATTCAAATGTCTATGTGCTAAATCCAAGTGTCTATTGTGTATTTGCAGGACACGGGGGAGCTGGTGCGAGCCTAAATGTAGGCGCTGGCAGGGGCACAGTGTCAGATGGCTTGAGATCTATCTGAAATGTCCTATTGGCTAATCCCAATTGTCTACAGTCTAAAAACTATTGTTTATTGTGTATTTACATGCTCGGGATCTTGTGCGATCCTATATGTAGGCACTGGCTGTTGCACTTGTTCGATTGACTTGAGATATATCTGAAATGTCCTATTTGCTAAACACAATTGTCTATGAGCTGCTTAACCCAACACCATTGACCATAGAGATTCTCCTACGGGCTAAAGGCTCTAGTCCATTTATACTAAGCGGCAAAACTCTGTCCGTCTGTTTGTCTGTCAGCGCCATAACTCTAGAGATCGTTGAGAGACCGGGATGATCTATAGCTTAAACTGACCGCCATACACTGTAGTTTTGCACCTCCTATTTTAGAACTTTGACCGATGACTAAATTCCACAATATTTCGCAAATATCGACTGCACCAGTACATTCTGAGCACAGAAGGCACCACAAGCTGTGATTGACGTTTGATTCCGCGCCAAAACCGCTATACAGTGTCACCACTCATGACAGAGTTATCGTTGTGAGACTCCAAAGTATATTCGCAGGCAGTGCATGTACTGGCAGGGTCACAGCATCAAGCTGCTTTGGATCTACATATGTCAAATGTCTTTAGATCTATCTGAAATCTCCTGCGGGCTAACCCCAAATGTCTGCTGGCTAAACCCAAGTATCTATTGTGCATTTACAGGCATGGCAGCTGGTGCGATCGTAAATGTAGGCACTGGCAGGGGCACAGGGTCGACTGGCTTGAGATCTATCTGAAATGTCCTATGGGCTAAACCCAATTGTCTACAGGCTAAACCCAAGCACCTATTGTGTATTTACAGGCACAGGAGCTGGCGAGGTCCTAAAATAGGCACTGACAATGGCACAGGGTCTAACGACTTGAGATCTAACTGTACTGTCCTGCAGTGCACTGAATTCGATGATTGCGTTATCTGCTTCATGCTCTGCAGATTACCCAAATGCCATTGACCATAGAGAATCTCCTACGGGCTAAAGGCTCTAGTCCTATATACTATGGCGCCTAACTCTGTCCGTCTGTTTGTTTGTGTGTCAGCGCCATAACTCTAGACACAGTTGTTGGTTCGCGATGATCTATAGCTTAAACTGACCGTCATAACACGTAGTTGTGCACCTCCTATTGTGGACTTTGGCCGATGACTAAATTGCACAATATTTCGCAAATATCGGCTGCAGCAGTACATTCTGAGCACAGAAGGCATCACACGCTGTGATTGACGTTTGATTTCATGCCAAAAGCGCTATACAGTGTCACCACTCATGACAGAGTTATCGTTGTGAGACTGCAGTGTATTCGCAGGCAGTGCATGCACTGGCAGGGTCACAGCATCAAACTGCTTTGGATCTATGTCAAATGTTTTAGATCTATCTGAAATCCCCTACGGGCTAACCCCAAATGCCTACGGGCTAAACCCAAGTATCTATTGTGTATTTACAGGCACGGGAGCTGGTGCGAGCGTAAATGTAGGCACTGGCAGGGGCACAGTGTCAAATGGCTTGAGATCAGTCTGAAATGCTCTATTGGCTAAACCCAATTGTCTATGGGCTAAACCCAAATGTCTATTGTGTTTCTACAGGCACTGGAGATGGTGCGATCCTAAACATAGGCACTGGCAGGGGCACAGGGTCTAATTACTTGAGATCCAACTGTAGTGCCCTGCGGTCACTAAATTTGATGATTGCGTTATCTCCTGCATGGTCTGCAGATTACCCACGCGCAATTGACCATAGAGATTCTCCTGCGGGCTAAAGACTCTAGTCCTATATACTAAGCGGCTAACGATGTCTGTCTGTTCGGCATCTGTCCGTCCTATATACTAAGCGGCTAACGATGTCTGTCTGTTCGGCATCTGTCCGCTTAGCACTAGGCATTCAAATGGCGGCCACGGCGGCAATGACGCGATTGTAGCTGTCGCCCTGTTACTAAAAGACGCTCGGCACGCGCGACGCAATTAGCACTAGGCATTCAAATGGCGGCCACGGCGGCAATGACGCGATTGTAGCTGTCGCCCTGTTACTAAAAGACGCTCGGCACGCGCGACGCAAGGATAGCAAAAACTAAGGATTGAATGGCCAATTTCTTGTGACAGAAAAGATTGATCCTGGAGATTTATAGCTCAAGCTCACCGTCATTGACTGTACAAACCTCAGAACAGTGGTGGCCGATGATCTATTATGCTTAGTCAGCTTGAGTGAGCACTTGAGAATCGAGTGATATGTAGCACAGAAGAGTTGTTTGTCATCAACCACAGACGATCGATGGCTCTTCGAACTGCACAACAGTGGCGGCCGGTGATCTGTCTTGCGCTATAGGCTTGAGACCAGAAGTCACAAATACTACAGAAACACCTATTGGTTTTCGCTGGTGTCTTGCAATTGGTTGCTGGCAGAATGGTAGGATTAGGCTCTACAGCAGTGAACCTATACAGTGGCTGGTGGCTGGTGACCACTTGCAGCAGAGTCAGGCGATCATCGACAGTCTTGGGCCTACAGTATCACCTACGGGCTAAAGGCACTAGTCCTATATACTAAGCGGCAAATCTCTGTTTGTCTGTCTGTCTGTTTGTTAACACGATAACTCTTGACACAGTTGACGGATTGTGGCGATCTATGGCTCAAAAGAACCGTCTTGGCCTGGAATAGAACGTCTCCTATTGTGGACATTGACTGGTGACTAAATTCCATGAAAATCGCGAAAATATCGACTGCACTGTACATTCTGAGCACCAAAGAGTGCCTGGGGGGCATTTTCGTGGAAATTTCACACTGTCATGTCGCCATTCACTACAGTGTTACTGATGTTAGACACAGAGGTGTATGTCAGGGCACAGGGAGTGGCACAGAGCTAATCATTGGCACTGGCAGGGGCACAATGTCAAATGACATTAGATCTATCTAAAGTCTCCTAAGGGCTAAATGCAAACATCAATGTGTCAGATTCAGTGTATTCAGAGGCACGGGAGCAGGCACAATGGTAAATGGAGGCACTGGCAAAGGCAGAGTGTCAAATGGCCTCAGATCTGTCTGCATCTCCTATGGGCTGTTGTGAGCAGTGTCTGTGCACCATAGATCAATACATGTTGTGAACAGTGGCAGCTTTCCATGGGTCGATTCGTGTGGCCCTTTTTTCCATAAGTGTTCAGCTATAGAGAATAAAGTATCACCTACGGGCTAAAGACTCTAGTACTATACTATACTACAATACGGCCCATACTACAATTAATTGTCCTATATACTAAGCGGCATAGAGTGTGTTTGTTTGTTTGTTTGTCTGTCTGTTTGTTAACACGATAACTCTTGACACAGTTGACGGATTCTGGCGATCTATACCTTAAAAGAACCGCCATTCTCTGTAGTTGTGCATCTCCTATTGTGGACTTTGGCTGATTACTAAATTCCACAAAAATCACAAAAATATCGACTGCGCAGTACATTCTGAGCACTAAAGAGTGCCTGGGGGCCACTTTCATGGAAATTTTGCATTGTTGGGTCATCATTCACTAGAGAGATGTAGCTGTGGGACTCTGACGTGTATTCTGAGGCACTGGAACAGGTGCGATGGTAAATGCGGGCACTGGCAGGGACACTGTGTCAAACAACTTCAGATCTATCTGAAATCAGCTATGGGCTAAAGACAGACATCCATGTGTTGAAGTCAAGCACTGAAACAGGTGCAAAGGTAAATGTGGGCACTGCCAGGGGCACTGTGTCAAATGACTTCAGATCTATCTGAAATCAGCTATGGGGTAAAGACAGACATCCATATGTTGAAGTCAAGCATTGAAACAGGTGCAATGGTAAATGTGGGCACTGCCAGGGGCACTGTGTCAGAAGACATTAGAGCTATCTGAAATCTCCTATGGGCTAAATGCAAGCTTCCATGTGTTAGTTAGCCTCACTGTATTCTGAGGCATGGGAGCTGGTGCAACCCTAAAACCAGGCACTGATAGAGGCGCAGTGTCAAATGACTTTAGATCTATCAGAATCTCCTATGGGCTGTTGTGAGCATTGGCCGTGAGCCATAGGTCGATACATGTTGTGAACAGTGGCTGATTTCCATGGGTCGATACAAATGGCTCTGTTTCCATGGGTGTTCAGCTATAGATATACAGTATAACCTATGGGCTAAAGGCACTAGTCCTATATACTAAGCGGCAAATCTCTGTTTGTCTGTCTGTCTGTTTGTTAACACGATAACTCTTGACATAGTTGACAGATTCTGGTGATCTATAGCTCAAAAGAACCGCCTTGGCCTGGAATAGAACGCCTCCTATTGTGGACTTTGACCGATGTCTAAATTCCATGAAAATCACGAAAATATCGACTGCGCAGTACATTCTGAGCACTAAGGAGTGCCTGGGGACCATTTTCGTAGAAATTTTGCATCGCTGGGTCATCATTCACTGCAGAGTTGTAGCTGTGGGACTCTGACGTGTATTCTGAGGCACAGGAACAGGCATGGTGGTAAATGCGGGCACTGGCAGGGGCACTTTGTCAAACGACTTCAGAGTGCTGAATTCAATGTATTCTGAGGCATGGGAGTCTGGCTCTTATGACGATATACTCCTTCCTATATACTATGGCGCCTAAGTCTGTCCGTGTGTCTGTGGGTCTGTTAACATGATAACTCTAGCTGCAGTTGACGGATCGCCATGATCTATGGCTTGAACTGACCGTCGTGACATGTAGTTTTGCACCTCCTATTGTGGACTTTGACCGATGACTAAATTCCACAAGATTGACGTTTGATTTCGCGCCAAAAGCACTCTACATTCCTATATACTATGGCGCCTAAGTCTGTCCGTGTGTCTGTGGGTCTGTTAACATGGTAACTCTAGCTGCAGTTGACGGATCGCCATGATCTATGGCTTGAACTGACCGTCGTGACATGTAGTTTTGCACCTCCTATTGTGGACTTTGACCGATGACTAAATTCCACAAGATTGTCGTTTGATTTCGCGCCAAAAGCACTCTACATTGTCACCATTCATGACAGAGTTGTCGTTGTGAGACTCCAAAGTGTATTCGCAGGCACTGCATGCACTGGCAGGGGCACAGCATCAAACCGCTTTGGATCTATGGATCTATGTCAAATGTCTTTAGATGTATCTGAAATCTCCTACGGGCTAAACCCAAATGTCTATGGGCTAAACCCAAGCGTCTATTGTGTATTTACAGGCACGGGAGCTGTCGCACGCCTAAATGTAGCCACTGGCAGGGGCACAATGTCAAATGTCTTTAGATCTATCTGAAGTGTTCTACGGGCAAAACCCAAGTGACTACGGGCTAAACCCAAGCATCTATTGTGTATTTACAGGCATGGGAGCTGGCGAGATCCTAAACATAGGCACTGACAATGACACAGGGTCTAACGACCTGACATCTAACTGCAGTGTCCTGCAGTGCACTGAATTCGATGATTGTGTTATCTCCTTCATGCTCTGCAGATGACCCATATGCTATTGACCATGGAGATTCTCCTATGGGCTAAAGGCTCTAGTCCTATATACTAAGCGGCATAGAGTCTGTTTGTTTGTCTGTTTGTTTGTTTGTCTGTTAACACGATAACTCTCGACAGCCTTGACGGATCGCGATGATCTATACATCAAAAGAACCGCTGTATTCTGTAGTTTTGCATCTCCTATTGTGGACATTGGCCGATGTCTAAATTCCATGAAAATCACGAAAATATCCACTGCACAGTACATTCTGAGCACTATGGAGTGACTTCATGGCACTTTAGTGGGCATTTCGTGCTATTGTGTCACCCTTCACTGCTGAGTTGTCGCTGTGAGACTCTGAGGCGTATTTAGAGGCAAGGGAGCAGGTGCGATGGTAAATGCAGGCACTGGCAAGGGCACATTGTCAAACGACCTTAGATCAATCTGAAAACACCTATGGGCTAAATGCAAACATCTATGTGTTAAACTTAGTGTATTCTGGGGCATGGGAGCTGGTGCATCTCTAAACCCAGCCACTGGCAAGGGCATAGTGTCAAGTGACTTGAGCTCTATCTGAAAATTCCAATGGACTGTTGTGAGCAGTGGCTCTGCGCCATGGGTCGATACATGTTGTGAGCAGTGGCTCACTGTGCACAACTCAATAGGCTTTAGACTATAGAGATTCTCCTACGGGCTAAAGGCCCTAGTCCTATATACTAAGCGGCAAATCTCTGTTTGTCTGTCTGTCTGTTTGTTAACACGATAACTCTTGACATAGTTGACAGAATTCTGGTGATCTATAGCTCAAAAGAACCGCCTTGGCCTGGAATAGAACGCCTCCTATTGTGGACTTTGACCGATGTCTAAATTCCATGAAAATCACGAAAATATCGACTGCGCAGTACACTCTGAGCACTAAGGAGTGCCTGGAGACCATTTTCGTAGAAATTTTGCATCGCTGGGTCATCATTCACTGCAGAGTTGTAGCTGTGGGACTCTGACGTCTATTCTGAGGCACAGGAACAGGCATGGTGGTAAATGCGGGCACTGGCAGAGGCACTTTGTCAAACGACTTCAGAGTGCTGAATTCAATGTATTCTGAGGCATGGGAGTCTGGCTCTTGTGACGATATACTCCTTCCTATATACTATGGCGCCTAAGTCTGTCTGTGTGTCTGTGGGTCTGTTAACACGATAACTCTAGCTACAGTTGACGGATCGCCATGATCTATGGCTTGAACTGACCGTCGTGACATGTAGTTTTGCACCTCCTATTGTGGACTTTGACCGATGACTAAATTCCACAAGATTGACGTTTGATTTCGCGCCAAAAGCACTCTACAGTGTCACCATTCATGACAGAGTTGTCGTTGTGAGACTCCAAAGTGTATTCGCAGGCACTACATGCACTGGCAGGGGCACAGCATCAAACCGCTTTGGATCTATGGATCTATGTCAAATGTCTTTAGATGTATCTGAAATCTCCTACGGGCTAAACCCAAATGTCTATGGGCTAAACCCAAGCGTCTATTGTGTATTTACAGGCACGGGAGCTGTCGCACGCCTAAATGTAGCCACTGGCAGGGGCACAATGTCAAATGTCTTTAGATCTATCTGAAGTGTTCTACGGGCAAAACCCAAGTGACTACGGGCTAAACCCAAGCATCTATTGTGTATTTACAGGCATGGGAGCTGGCGAGATCCTAAACATAGGCACTGACAATGGCACAGGGTCTAACGACCTGACATCTAACTGCAGTGTCCTGCAGTGCACTGAATTCGATGATTGTGTTATCTCCTTCATGCTCTGCAGATGACCCATATGCTATTGACCATGGAGATTCTCCTATGGGCTAAAGGCTCTAGTCCTATATACTAAGCGGCAAATCTCTGTTTGTCTGTCTGTCTGTTTGTTAACACGATAACTCTTGACATAGTTGACAGAATTCTGGTGATCTATAGCTCAGCAATACGTCTTATGTTGTTCTTCGTTCAGTTACGTATTGCTTAGCACAGAGAATTTCTGACCTGATAATCCATCTGCGCGTCTATGATCTTGATGTATCGCGTGTGAGGGCCAATCGTCAGTTTGGTGAAGGAAGGCATGATGTGCTGAACTCCGCTGGGGTCGACGAAGCCATAGGGGATGTGCGTGCCGTCTCTCTTGACATGCATGGGCACAAGAGCGCCGTCGTAGTAGGTCCACGGGCCGCCCCAGCATACGGCGTCCCCGTCGATGTGCTCGTCAAAATTGAAGAAACACTTGCTGACCAGCGCGCGAATGAAGCAGCTGAAACCGAGCTCCGGCGCTGCATAATATACACCAGATGTCCCGTAAATTCCCCACCCCCCTCTGCTCATCCCCAACAAGTTGTGGCTAACTTTACTCGGTGTAACTTATACAGACTAAAGGTCAAGGTCTTGGCAAATCCCGGCAAAGTTCAGCGTCCTATTCATTTACACCTCCACCCACTCACGCGGAGATTCTGTCGCAAAACGCAAAATTGGTCAATTTCCCAATACTCTTTGCCCTGACTTCTGTCAACAACGACCTTCTGACAGCTGCAGCAGCTTTGGTGAGACTCATACCGGGTGTTTTTTCGCCGCGCCCCAGCGCGGCGAGTATATATACGGACGCTATTGTCCGTTCGTGTTTCTGTCTATCTGTGTGTGTGTGTGTCTGTGTCACAAAACTAGACATGGCGGTTAGTGCCACCCAATGGAGTCGAATGCGCTGAGTAACGTGTCGATGCCCGTTTCTGTTGCTAATTTCTCTATTTCGAGATATTTACAATTAAAATATGAAAATGTCAAAAATGACACTTCTATTTACAAGTCGTATCGGCAAAGTTTTTGCTGAAATGGAAAGGGCGTAAGACGCGATGAATTTGTGACATAGTTTCGGATTTTGGAATTTACCAAATTAGGGATATTTTCAAGGTTTTTGTCAAAATTCCCAAATTTTGAACAATTCAAACAGCTTATATTTCAAAACTTCTTTGCATCGATGTATCGAGCATAGTCTGCCAAGTATTTAGCAAATAGTTTCAGCAATTATAGTTAACGAAATTTAGGATATTTTTAAGGATTTTGTTAAAATCCCCAAATTTCGACAATTTCAAACAGCTTATATTTCAAAATTTCTTTTCACGGATGTGTCGAGCATAGTCAGCCAAGTATTTATCAAATAGTTTCAGATTTTATAATTAACAAAATTATGGATATTTTCAAGGTTTTTGTAAAAAATCCCAAATTTTGACAAATTCAAACAGCTTAAATTTCAAAATGTCTTTGCACGGATGCGTCGGGCATAGTCTGCCAAGTATTTAGCAACTCGTTCTAAGTTTTTTAATAAGCGAATTTTGGGATATTTTCAAGGATTTTGTTAAAATCCCCAAATTTCGATAATTTCAAACAGCTTAAATTTTAAAATTTCGTTGCATAGATGTGTCGAGCATTGCCTGCCAAGTATTTACCAGATAGTTCTAGACTTTATAATTAAAGAATTTAGGTATATTTTCAACGTTTTTGTCAGAATTTCTAAATTTCGACAATTCCAAGCAGCTGAGATTTCAACATATCTTTGTGTGGATGCATCGAGCACTAATCCCAAAAGAGTATGGCGTCGTCCCATTTATACCCTTTTCAATAGGGCGTCGTCCCATTTATACCCTTTTCAATAGGGCGTCGTCTCATTTAGACACTGTGTTGCACTGTGCACTGTGTACCTGCGGCGAATTTTTCTGATCCATTTATGGATCAGTTGCCACAATTATAAGCGCAAAGTATGCCTGCGGCGAATCTTCTGATCCATATGTGGATCAGGTACCACGAACAAATGCAAGACCAATTGCGGCTATACCCCACTAGATTGTCGGCTAAATGTCTAGCGGCACTTCACTATCCAGTGCACATTATCGCGCACACGCTCTCAAGTTTGCACTGATGCCAACGTGGTGCCACAGTTTTTAGACAAAGCTTGTTTTTTCGCCGCGCCTCAGCGCGGCGAGGTGTATATATACGGTTGACAATGTGTGTGTGTGTGTCCGTCCGTCCGTCCGTCCGTCCGTCCGTCCGTCCGTGCCACCGAAGTAAGAAACATGACGTAGGTGATCAAGTAGAGTCAAGGGCGCTGAGTACGGATCCGATGTCCGTTTCTGTTGCTAATTTCGCATTTTCGAAATATTCACAATTAAAATTCAAAATGTCGAAAATTGACTTTTTTACCTGATGAGCTAGATGCGAAATTTCTTCAGAAATGGAAAGAGCACGGACCGCTGATAATTTGGAACCCAAAAGAAAATTTTTGTCAATGTGGAATTTGATAGAAATACGCAATTGTTTGTCGAAATTTCATAAATTGACAAAAATAGAACGTCATTTATTGACGAATGTGAATGCAGAAACTGAAACGTCGTAAGCCAATAAGAATTTGTGACATAGTTTTTCAGTTTTGAAAAATTGCAATTTGGAGATATTTGCAATTAAAATATGAAAATGTCGAAAATCGTCTTTTTTCCCCTGATGGGCTAGCGGCGAAATTTCTTCAGAAGTGGAAAGAGCATAGGCCGTGGACAATTTGTAGCACAAAGATTTTTTTTCAAATGTGGAATTTCATAGAAATACGCAATTATTTGTCAAAATTTCATAAATTGACAAAAATAGAACGTCATTTATTGACGAATGTGAATGCAGAAATTGAAACGTCGTAAGGTAATAAGCATTTGTGACATGGTTCTACAGTTTTGTAATATTTCTATGTAGACATATTTACAATTAAAGTGTAAAAATGTCAAAAATCGACTTTGTCACCTGATAAACTAGCGGCGAAATATCTTCAGAAATAGAAAGAGCATATACCGCGGATAATTTGTAACACAAACAAAATTGTTCGCAATTGTGGAATTGTATAGAAATACGCCACAATTTGCCAAAATTCTATAAATTGACAAAAGCGTCATAACGCAGAAATACGCAACCAAACGAAATTCCTGGTAGAGAACGACTGCACCAAACAGTTGGCAAGTTTTTTTGTTCGATGTGGCGTATTCCCACAGGTATAAAACTTCAGATCAACGGCGTCGTATCATGCCGATACCAGATAGCGAACGCGGCGATATCACTGAGCTTTAGATCAGTTGTACAGACAACCGTATCGTGGTAATAGCTGCATTTAAATTGTGGTACACGTTTTCAAGATACCTTCTCTAGATACGGCTAATTATGCGAATGAAACTCACTATACTTTTCACCAAGATTTGACAGACACAAAGTATAGGTTGAACTTTTTACACACACAGCTTGTTTCGCCGCGCCTCAGCGCGGCGAGGTGTATATATACGGTTGACAATGTGTGTGTGTGTGTGTGTCCGTCCGTGCCACCGAAGTAAGATACATGACATATGTGGTCAAGTAGAGTCAAGGTCGCTGAGTACGGATCCGATGTCCGTTTCTGTTGCTAATTTCGCATTTTCGAGATATTCACAATTAAAATTCAAAAATGTCGAAAATCGACTTTTTCACCTGATGAGCTAGCCGCGAAATTTCTTCAGAAATGGAAAGGGCACGGACCGCTGATAATTTGTAACCCAAAAGACATTTATTGTCAATGTGGAATTTGATAGAGATACGCAATTGTTTGTCGAAATTTCATAAATTGACAAAATTAGAACGTCATTTACTGACGAATGTGAATGCACAAACTGAAACGTCGTAAGCCAATAAGAATTTGTGACATAGTTTTCCAGTTTTGAAAAATTGCAATTTGGAGATATTTACAATTAAAATATGAAAATGCCGAAAATCGACTTTTTCGAGTGATGAGCTAGCGGCGAAATTTCTTCAGAAGTGGAAAGAGCATAGGCCGTGGACAATTTGTAGCACAAAAGAAATTTTTTTCAAGTGTAGAATTTCACAGAAATACGCAATTATTTGTCAAAATTTCACAAATTGACAAAAATAGAACGTCATTTATTGACGAATGTGAACTCAGAAATTGGAAGGTCGTAGGCTAATAAGAATTTGTGTCATGGTTCTACAGTTTTGAAATATTGTAATTTGGAGATATTTACAATTAAAATGTAAAAATGTCGAAAATCGACTTTGTCGTCTGATGGACTAGCGGCGAAATATCTTCAGAAATGGAAAGAGCATAGACCGGGGATAATTTGTAACACAAACAAAATTGTTTGCAATTGTGGAATTGTATAGAAATACGCCACAATTTGCCAAAATTCTACAAATTGAC
>JASAMZ010004512.1:0-30347 GCA_030248115.1 Linhomoeus sp. GSCO2_2 | reverse complement strand
TAAGTTGTTGGTTTAACGTTCGTCTTGAGGAAGGAGCGAGCGCATACTTGCTGGGTGGAGGCGTGGCCTAATGCGCGCAGCGCCGCCTGCCGGACGATAGGCGCAACTCGCTCGAGAGCAGAAATTTATGACAGCGCCGCTCGATTTCTCAATCGAGCAGCCTTTTGTAAAGGAAGGAGGGGGGGGGGGGGGGGGCATGGGTGTCAGAGGGGGGTGAGATTTCAAGGGGGGGGGGAGGGGGAGTATCCTTCATCCGCAGATAGATTTTACGACGTCGCGCGCAAAAACACAGACGGCACCGAGCGCTCGTAAAAGTTTACTGCGCGAATGGTAGAGGAGAGGCCTATCCCCTCGCCTTCCGCCACGCTATGAAGCAAAGGTGGAGCGAGGGAGATGACATATAAAGGATTCTGGATTTCAGACTTGAATAGACGGGGTTTGTTGGCGTTTCGCGCGCCGCGACAATGGGCCGCATGCGTCATCATATGCACGCGTCTTTTGAAGCCGGAGTAAGCGATATGTATGGGTCTGCTGTGTGCGTGCGATGCTCTGTATAGCACGACTGTACGTAAAGTGCCAAAACTTTGCAATGAAATTTCAACACGAAGATGTGATCAAACAAACAATCCACACGTTGCTTTGTGTATACCGCAAATCCTCCCAGGGGCCTATTTTACTACCGCGCCGCACGCAGCACAGCAAACTCTGTTTTGTCAATAACTTCAGAAATACCTAGTTCGAATCTGTCCGTAGCAGCGTTGCAAGACGATTCATCATAGGAGTGCGCACCTACACATGCAAACAAATTTCAAGAAAATTTTGTGCCATGCGCAAAATTTTAAAAATATCCAAAAATATAATTATTAAGTTTTGCGTTCTAAGGTGGCAGAAGCAGTGTCGCAGAATCTAAAATTAACCGACAAATTATTTGGGCTTGTAGGTACATTGTACACCGTTGTACGCCGTTTACCGTATTGCTTTGTGAGTTATTGACAAAACAAAGTTTGCTGTGCTGCGTGCTGCGCGTTAGTAAAGGGTAGGCCCCAGGGCGCTTATTGGAGCATGATATTAGGGAAACGCAGCATTCGATTTGACGGTAGGCAAGTGAGATAGATTACTGCTAGATCGTAAGTCGAACTGATCGCCATCGTAATACCATATGACCAATCCTAGCCTACAATCATGTACGCATAGTGCTGGACTTGACCGCTTTGGTCGAAGAGCTCTTGCAACGAAGCATGTCCCAGAACGCTTCTCTGGTCTTGCTCGAAGTGGCCAGAATCAGATATGGGTTGTGCCAGCTAAAGGTTTCCGCTCCTATGGGCCTGAATTGTGGTTGTACACTGTACGGTGGCGTTACACATGATCAGCTGAGGCAATGCAGTAAGGTGGTCAGTGATCACAATTGCTCGCTAATCATTTGTGGCGCCCGACGCAACGTATGGCCTAGTGTTGCCAATTATATATTCTCACTCCCAACTTTTCTAGCATGCCAATGAGCTAACAATGAGGTGCGCGCGCGGTCAGGACTCAATGGATGGTACACATGATCATACTTATCTGGACAGACCGCAAGTCTACAAAGCTCCAAGTGAACAAGGTCTGTAGGGTGGGGCTTGCTGTAACTCACAAGCTGTCCTACAGTAACCCAAACTGCCCACCACACGTAGACGATGAAGTAGACGGCGGCCGGGTTGTCTGGCGGTATCATGATTGCCGCCGTCACCGCCGTGTGAAGCAGCTGGAAGAGGAACACGCAGAAGCCGCACAGCAGCATCTTGAGGTCGGCCTTGTTCGAGTCCTGTTGCTGTTGGCGTTTCCTTTTCACCAGAGAGTAAAAGGAGACGACGTAGCAAGCGGCGGAAACGAGCGTTAGCACGCCGCGCTCCACCGCCATCGCCTCCCAGACCATTGCCTGTTGTGTATGGAGCATGGGGCGTGTTTTAGGAATTGCGCATGCGTGTGAGTGTTTCGTATAACGGTCAGGCGGTCCCGTATAACCTACGATATTCGTTCCAACAGCATTTAAAACTTCACTTCTCTTCTTTAGAATGACACGGGTCCCATTAATAAAACCTGTTGTAGAACCAAACTCGTAACTGCTGGAAGTCAGCGCGTGTTCAGTTTGAAACTGACCAACTTTACTTTTGCGAGAGCATTCCCGCGTGAATAGGTGTAGCGCGAAGAAATTTGGTGTCAGACGTGTCAGCACACTGACTTTCAATCTGTACAAGTTTCACCGCGTAAAGTTCTCCACAGCACAGCGTGTGGCGAGTGTGCTATACTTTTGAAGTTTTGAATCACCCTGTATGATACAAGGTCAATGAAGGAGCAATCCCACAACTCACCAAAGTCGCAGCGTTCTTGTAGAAGATGTAACACTGGCCAGTCGCGTTGAAACAAAGCCAGTACACGCCACTTAGTGCCGCAGGCATGGCTTTGCCCGTCTGAGACTTGCTCGAAGCGTTTCAAACAGAGCATTGCATGGAGTAGATTGTATTGTCAGTTTAGTCCCAAACATGCTAGAATGAAAGCCTACTGGCAGATTTGTTCGTATTCTCTGAGACCAACAACCTACAAAATGACTATGAACTTTGGATTTAGCTCAAGCTTATGTTTAGGCTTAAGATTAGGCTAAGGTTTAGGCTTAGGCTTGCGCTCAGGCTTTGGCCTAGGCTTGGGCTTATGCTTAGGCTCAGGCTTGGTTGGTTTAGCGTTGAGTTTGCGCGTTGATCCGTTCACATTTTACAAATACTAGGAGCATTCTCCAAGAATCAGTTTTCCTATGTACCTAGGTATCGTTGTCAATTCTCAGGGGCATGTCGCGCAGGCGAGCATAGGGCAGATGAGAAGCAGGTAGATTTTGAGGCGTTTCTCGCCGAAAATCTGAAGCGATCGAAGTTTCAAAATACAAAAACTCGACTCAATCGCTCAACATAGGTACCTATATTATGTATATACCCTGTTAAAGTCCATGGGGAAAACGACAGCGACTAAGCGATTCAGGGCGATCGCTGTCACTAGGCAATGCTGGAGTTGTTGTAACACGGGTGGAAAGGGCGTCGCACACACGTACACACAAATTGCAAGACTATCGGATACTGCACTGCTAATTTGTGTACCAGTTCGGGAAATTTGTCGACCACTGTTACTGGAGTGTATGGATAGATCGGTTTCTACGAGCATTACTTGAGTATTGCCTGAGTAGCAATTTCGTAACTTCGCCCAAAGAGGGAACGCGTTGCATAAATCGGCCATATTTGTGGTTCGAAAGTAATTTGTACATGATTACCTATTTCAAAACGTAGCCTTTGGGTGGGGTGGCCGGTGGGGTGGTTTAAAATCTAATTCACAATATTCCGGGTGTCAAAATGGATCTGGTAAAGCCTTGTTGATCCGATTCAAAGTACTCCGGCAGACATGCAATATTTTCTCCAAAATAGTACGTTTTTAATAGTTGCACATAGCCACTTGTTACTACAACCGCTGTCTATCTTTAATACTGTGAGTGAGACGCCCTCTGATCCGCCTTCCACAAAAGTACCCAGCCACTCTCCTCCGAAGACAAAGAACTCCATGAAAAGTCCCCAACTGGGAAATTTTGTGAACAAATAGGTGAAAAGAAGTGCGGAACAGTCCACGACGCCCAAAACGAAACAAATTCTGAAGAAACTGGCGTTAAATGGCTTCTCGTGCCAGTTTTTGAATAGTGTTAGTAGGACGCCGATGTAAATCGCGGATGATACCAACGCTAGCGTCAATAGAGTCCAGTCGATGGGTACAAGCAACAGCGCCATTCTTGCGATGCTTTGAGTTCCAACAATGTACATACACTTACTCTTTCAACAACTGACATTGAATGGGAAAGCGCAAAGCTTCCAAGGCTGTTTCCTTGTCGGTTCCAGTTTCTATGTACCTTTGTAATTGGAGCTGCGAGAGTCGCACCACATGGGGTACGGTGCGACAATGGTGCAGATTGGCTTAGGCGTGAGAGCGCCAATCTGCGCGAATCTCGCGATTGGTCTATTTCTGCAGATACTTGGGCTTGTGGCATCGGGTCGCATAGGGGTCTCCAAAAGAGTAAGGGGCGAGGCTTTCGAATGCACTCTGAAGGACGAATATGTGCAGCTTAGCGAACGGACAACTTGCGGTTATTTGCCGCCTGGTCAGCCCAACTTTCGTGCGACTCTGTAGCCTCTTCTTACGCGAGAAAACGTCTAACAAGTACAGTGGGCAGTATTTCGCAATTTCCTTGTATATTGTATATGTTTATTATATATACAATCCAATAGCTTTGTATATTGTATATTGTATATATTACCAGATTTAACTTTGTATATATTTTGTATATTGTATATTTTCCTATACCGTAATCTTAGTGCTTCTAAGTAAGGTTTTCATAGAAGTGCGTTGATCTCAAACTGAAAGAGTGCATTAACACGTCACTTTGGCGCAAATTTTGGTAATTGCGTGAAGTTTTATAGTACAGATTAGCTTATGTTTAGCTAAACTTGTGAGCTGAATATCGGTAGGGCAAAATTTGAAGAAATCTCGCCCCACTACAGTAACCAAATACGGTAGAAATATATGTCGTAGGGCTATCTGCAACCCCGGGCTATCCGCAACCATAGTACTACGAGAACGCGGTCGTCAATAGCCCTAGGGCTATCGATGACTGCGCGCTTTACCCCTCCTACATCAGATAAGGGTGCCCCTTCGCGGCTCGTTAACCCTTCAGTCATAAGCTGGCTTCAATCAACACATCTACAACGTTCACTATAGGTACATAAGTCTCGGCGCACAAAGCAGTCGAAGGCCACGAAGAGAATCTACTTTGCTGTCTCAATAGGCGAGCCTACATTTCAACTGTGTTGCTTCCAGAGGGGGTTGCTTCGCCAGACTGCAGCGTTGGTTGAAGTCATTTGCGCAAAATTGGGCTAGTCAAAATCGCACTCCAGCCAGGCGGCGAAATTTGCGCTGATGACTGTGCAAGGAGCTTCTGAACCTGAAACCGAATCAAATATGTATCTCTGGGGACATTCCGCACGTCGTCCTATCCATTGGCTGCCGTGGTCTTGTTGAACGACAACCTGCCTCAGGCAAAGATATTTGATTCGGTTTCAGGTTCAGAAGCTCCTTGCACAGTCATCAGCGCAAATTTCGCCGCCTGGCTGGAGTGCGATTTTGACTAGCCCAATTTTGCGCAAATGACTTCAACCAACGCTGCAGTCTGGCGAGCCCTCTGGAAGCAACACAGTTGGAAATCTAGGCTCTCCTATTGAGACAGCAAAGTAGATTCTCTTCGTGGCCTTCAACTGCTTTGTGCGCCGAGACTTATGTACCTATAGTGAACGTTGTAGATGTGTTGATTGAAGCCAGCTTATGACTGAAGGGTTAACGAGCCGCGAAGGGGCACCCTTATCTGATGTAGGAGGGGTGAAGCGCGCAGTCATCGATAGCCCTAGGGCTATTGACGACCGCGTTCTCGTAGTACTATGGTTGCGGATAGCCCGGGGTTGCAGATAGCCCTACGACATATACAATATACAAAGTTTGTATATCGGCCTTGTTTTGTATATGTATTTCAGGAAAGTTCCCCCCATTAGGGGGTAATGACAGGGGAATTTGTTCGGGCTGAAATTGAACAGGCTGTGTATCTCAGAAGACTTCGGAGCACCAACTGAACAAATTCTGCGTGCTCTGTACATGCGCACAAAGTTTCTGCTCACGTACCTACCTACACATAACACGCAGGCGGATATGCGATTCGCCACTTACAAAACGCTAGTGGGACATGTCTACCGCGGCCAATGCAATGTACACATTCGGCGCAATGCACACAGGTGTGACGAAACACCACGACCCTCGCGCAACAACGCACGCAAGCATTGGGATTCACATGGTGGTGACGCATATAAGCAGTGGACTGTGGAGGTGGCATTAACCTGACGATCTAACCGGGGTGGTTTTGGCCGCTCTAATTTTCAAGTTTTTTAAACTGTTAGATCGGTCAGGCCTACCGAACCTTACCAAAACCTTTGAAATTAGAACGGTCAAACCACCCTGGTTAGATCGTCAGGTTTATTCGCAAACTACCGACTCAGGATAGGCACTCTGGTGGGCAAGCGCGTTGCAGTTCATGAAGAAAGAGGCTATTTGGCGAGTTAGGCACCCATGTACAGAGCACGCAGAATTTGTTCAGTTGGTGCTCCGAAGTCTTCTGAGATACACAGCCTGTTCAACTTCAGCCCGAACAAATTCCCCTGTCATTACCCCCTAATGGGAGGAACTTTCCTGAAATACACTCCCTGTCCATGTCCGCGAAGCGGACACCTTCAGCGGGTGGGGTGGGGGGAGGGGGGGGGGGGCTTTTCTGGCAGGTCAGCTGAGAGGCGACACAGACAGGACCCTTGATTGACAAGACAGGACTGTTTCTGAGACGTTGCAATTGGTGGTGGGAGGGAAGGGGTTGGGGTCCTCACGGACAGGTTTGCTGGGGTGGGTGACAATGAGGACATTGACAAGTTCATGCCTACCGATTTTTGGTCCTCCATACCTCCAGAACCGGACCACTTAGGAAGATGAATTGTTTTACACATTTGTTCACCCTATGGTGGTCCTGGGTGGATCACATCGATTGGCGCGCCAGCGTACATCAGTAGAGCTTGGCCGTCTATAGCCGGGCCCCGAATCCATACTCAACACGACTTTTGCCACCGCATAACTTGTTAGTGAGATGACTTAGAAAGATGAAATGTTTTACACATTTGTTCACCCTATGGTGGTCTTGGTGGATCACTTCGATTGGCGCGCCAGCGTGCACCACTAGAGCTCGGCCATCTGGAGCCGAGCCCAGGATCCGTACCGATTCCGACTTTTGGGCATGCATATTTCAGGAACCAAACAACCTAGGAAGATGCAATGTTTTACACTTTTGTTCACCCTATGGTGGTCTTGGGTGGATCACTTCGATTGGCGCGCCAGCATGCACCAGTAGAGCTCAGCCGTCTGGAGCGGAGCCCCGGATCCGTACCCGATTCCGACTTTTGGGCACCTGCATATCGCAGGAACCAAACAACCTAGGAAGATGAAATGTTTTACACATTTGTTCACCCTATGGTGGTCTTGGGTGGATCACTTCGATTGGCGCGCCAGCATGCACCACTAGAGCTCAGCCATCTGGAGCCGAGCCCCGGATCCGTACCGATTCCGACTTTTGGGCATGCATATCTCAGGAACCACACAACTTAGGAAGATGAAATGTTTTACACATTTGTTCACCCTATGGTGGTCTTGGGTGGATCACTTCGATTGGCGCGCCAGCGTGCACCACTAGAGCTCAGCCATCTGGAGCCGAGCCCCGGATCCGTACCGAGTCCGACTTTTGGGCATGCATATCGCAGGAACCACACAACTTAGGAAGATGAAATGTTTTACACATTTGTTCACCCTATGGTGGTCTTGGGTGGATCACTTCGATTGGCGCGCCAGCGTGCAGCCACTAGAGCTCAGCCGTCTGGAGCCGAGCCCCGGATCCGTACCTGATTCCGACATTTGGGCACACTATATCTCCAGGAACCACACAACTTAGGAAGATGAAATGTTTTACACATTTGTTCACCCTATGGTGGTCTTGGGTGGATCACTTCGATTGGCGGCCCAGCATGCACCACCAGAGCTCGGGCATCTGGGAGTCGGGACAGCCAAAATTTCGGCCATTTTTTTGATCGGGGCCTACGACCGGGTGTTCAACCCATCCCGTTGATTTTTTAATACAAAAGTGCCTACTAGTAGGCGATTTGAACGAGCCATCAACCACTCTTCTAGCTGGCACAACCCATATCTGATTCTGGCCACTTCGAGCAAGACCAGAGAAGCGTTCTGGGACATGCTTCGTTGCAAGAGCTCTTCGACCAAAGCGGTCAAGTCCAGCACTATGCGTACATGATTGTAGGCTAAGGTTGGTCATATGGTATTACGATGGCGTTCGATTTACGATCTAGCAGTAATCTATCTCACTTGCCTACCATCAAATCGAATGTTGCGTTTCCCCAATATCATGCTCCAATAAGCTCCCTGGGGCCTACCCTTTACTAACGCGCAGCACGCAGCACAGCAAACTTTGTTTTGTCAATAACCCACAAAGCAATACTGAAGCTGCACGCAGCAACATTTTCAAACGGTGTACAATGTACAAGCTAAAATAATTTGTCAGTTAATTTTGGATTCTGCGACACTGCTTCTGCCACCTTAGAACGCAAAACTTAAAATAATATTTTTGGATATTTTTAAAAATTTGCGCATGGCACAAAATTTTCTTGAAATTTGTTTCCATGTGTAGGTGCGCACTCCTATGATGAATCATCTTGCAACGCTGCTACGGACGGATTCGAACTAGGTAGGTGTTTCTGAAGTTATTGACAAAACAGAGTTTGCTGTGCTGCGTGCTGCGCGGTAGTAAAATAGGCCTATGGGCTTTTATTTTCTCAACCGTCCTCTAGGAGGGACGCTTAGTGAGAGGGTGGGGCGCTTGTTGGAGGATTTACAGTATACACTAGGGAACGAAAAGGGCCGCCCAGCCCCGGGGCGGCCGGGGCCCAGCCAAGCCCCGGGGCTGGGCCGGCGGGGCCACAGTTGTGTGACGCTGGGCTGGGCTGGGCTGGGCCAGGGCCGCGATATCGCAGCCCGGGGCTGGGCTGGGCCGTCATTCTGGGCCCACCTCGGCCCACGCGTATCTCCTTGGCACTATAACCTACCTAAGAAATCACCTCAACCCTGATACAGTCGACAAGATTTTTGTTTCTCAGCAGCTTTTATAGACAGAGCAAGTTAATTTGGCAGTTGTGTCCTATGTCTTTACGTGGCATGCAGTTTTGTTTTCTCCTCCATGATATGAGTGCTTGAGTTACCTATGATCACACACACCAAGGTGGGCTGGGCCGCCCCGGGGCTGGGCCAGGGCCAGAATTTTTTGCGCAGGGCTGGGCTGGGCTGGGCTGGATTAGGTACTAGGTGGGCTGGGCTGGGCCAGGGCCGTACGAGGGGCCAGCAGGGCTGGGCTGGGCCCAAAAAGTTCGGCCCCCTTCGTTCCCTAGTATACACAAAGTAACGTGTGGATTGTTTGTTTGCTGCTAAATTTACACATCTTCGTGTTGAAATTTCATTGCAAAGTTTTGGCACTTTACGTACAGTCGTGCTTTTCAGAACATCGCGCGCACACAGCAGACCCATACATATCGCTTACTCCGGCTTCAAAAGACGCGTGCACATGATGACGCATGCGGCCCATTGTCGCGTCGCGCGAAACGCCAACAAACCCCGCCGTCTATTCAAGTCTGAAATCCAGAATCCTTTATATGTCATCTCGCCCTCTCCACCTTTGCTTTGTAGAGGATAGGCGGCGGAAGGCGCGGGGATAGGCCTCTCCTGTGCCATTCGCGCAGTAAACTTTTACGAGCGCTCGGTGCCGTCTGTGTTTTTGCGCGCGGCGTCGTAAAATCTATCTGCGGATGAAGGATACTCCCCCCCCCCTCTTTGAAAACTGAAACCGCTCTGACACCCCCCCCCCCCCCCCCTCCTTTACAAAAGGCTGCTCGATTGAGAAATCGAGCGGCGCTGTCATAAATTTCTGCTCTCGAGCGAGTTGCGTCGATCGTCCGGCAGGCGGCGCTGTGCGCATTAGGCCACGCCTCCACCCAGCAAGTATGCGCTCGCTCCTCCCTCCGACCAGTATCCAAAGTGTGCCGATGCGGCAAAATTGGAAAGAGATAGCGTCCGCGTAAATCGCCGGTTTTGCGAATTTTTCACGCCAAAGCCGGAAATACCTCCAGTTTTCGCGACGCTGCCAGTTTTGGGCCATGGACGTCACTTAGAACTGGAAGAGTTCGCACTAAATAAGCGAATACAGTCGCTGAAATGTGGCCTCGCTGCAATCTGCGTCAGTTACTGTGGCCTATTGCGGCTCTACTGCAGTTGTGCAGAAGCGAGATGCTGCCAGACGTCTTCTGGAACTCATCTAACCCAAGGTGAGTCTTCACTTGAGTCGGCGTCGGTAAAGGCTGCCGTTTATACTGACGCGAGGCGCCAACTCAAGTTTTGACGTCGGCAAGCGTCAGTATAGGCGGGCGCTTACAGTTTTGCTACTGTATTACATGTATGAGACCTAGGTATGTTAGAGTAATAGGCAAGTAGCCCCGGGTTGTGCGCACAGACACACATACAGGTATAGATAGGTTGCTGGATTAGGGGTGCGCACAGCAGACAGACTCCGCGGGCCAAGGTCAGCCTAGGTCCTCCTGGCTGGTGTGTGGGGATATTTATGGGACACACACGCGGACATATATGCGCCCAGATAAGGAGATAAGACTTGGTGCTGGTGCGTTCCACGCCTGTGGAGTAATCTGGATGGGAGGAGAGCACTTAGCGCAAAGAGAGAAAGAGGAAATGTGACACTTGAGAGCTCTTAGGGCCCCGCGAGGTACGGGGTATTAGGGGGCTAAGTGGGAGGAGCGTCGTCGCTTGTTGCGCGAAAATTTGTTGACAGGGTTCGAGGGAGTAGTGAAGTGCAGATGTGTCTCCCCATTGTGTCAACAAATCGAAGCGAATACAACTGAGGTCTCGAGCATGAAACCTCGAAGTATGCAGCACAATTGAATTTATGCATGGTAACAATTGCTTAGTTGCACATCCGAATTCCAATTGCACACACTACATAGTCTGGACATATCTCCCCCCCCCCCCCCCCCATGCACAGAAATCCACCCTCAGTGCGCCAGCCATAACAATGCCAGGATGGCCTCATCCCTTCACGGTATTTTGCGCGCCAAACGCATGCCCCCTCTCTCTCCCGGTAAGAGGCCCTTTGACACCTCAAGGTTGTACGGGGGGTGCCCCCTTTGAGAGGGGGGGAGGGTGGTCGCCCCTCTCCGCGAGTCAAGTGAAGAGGGGGCACTTTGAAGACTCCTGTGCGTGCGTGGGTGCGTGCGTCTGTCTGTCCGCGCGTGCGCCCTTCCGTCCGCGTACAGCGGTAGCCACTGCACGCGTGTTATAGGGCGGTCGGCGGGGGTAGAGGAGCGGTATGTGTTCCCCCGCTGTGCACTGTATAGAAGAGATGGGCATAGTGAGAAGTGTAAAACGGCCAAGTGGTGGGAGAACACTCCACGCGTTCGACTCGTCCCGCGGGGAATCTCTTTTGTCTCTCTAGCGTTTTAGTGGTTAAGAGGGGGGCGAATTATGTTGCAGAATTGTTGAGTGCACAATTTGCGGTGAGTGATACATTGTCTAAAAGTGAGAGACGTGCTAATTAACAAAGCTCCCGCCGATTTATTTGCCTACCAGGTCGTTTTGTCTGTTGCGTTTCAACGCAGTTGGCTAATTGTAAGAAGCGTCATTTTGGCAGTTCGATACAAAGTCTGCAGTGTGTCCTTGCGAACAAAGTCCTAAGAGTAAGCAGAATATCCGTAACTCAGCGGCGCAGCGCCTGTTACGACCTATTTGCAAAAGGGATTAAAGTGGGTGCGCGACGACGACGACGACGACGGTTACACAGACGCCACCCACCAACCGCCTCCCATTATGAGTCGATTTCTGCGTTGAAATAGGACGCAGGCGCACATACGCGGATGCAGTATGGATGCAGCATTCACTAACGCGAGCATTGTATCTTCAGAAATGGTGCAATTGTCGTGCTATGGGGTGCCGATTGACACTGTCCTTCAAACGGAAAGTTGACAGTGGAGAGCCCGTCTATTGTCAGTATGCCTCTGCCAATAGTCACAAAACTTTGTTGCCTGCAGTCATTTATGGAGCAGCCATATTATTCTGTACTCATGCCACCAATGTAGAGACCGGCTGACAAACAAACACGCACTTACCTTGTGGACTGGGTGGGACTAACAATTGCGCATCACCCAAATCAAATTCAGTAGACGACATCGCTTACAGACTTCGCAGTCAGTTGTAGGGATAATGCGGAAGTCTGCTGCCTAACATATCAATCTCACATAGCGGCGCTCTGCAAAAACGCCCATGCGCAATCGGCGCGAAAACCCCCGCCTGCTCGTTTCTCAAGTAGGCGGCTTGCTTAACCCTTTGCAGCTTCAGATTGCTTGACCAACATTAACTTTAAATTGCGTACATTTGTATGTTCGCATGACACAAGGCATTGCTGCCTGCAATCTTGCTGCCATGAATCTTATGGAGCAACCAGCGAAATCCAAAATTTCTGACTTCTGCAGTGAGTTAGATAAGCGTCGTCAAGCATGCATGCCAGTACTCTCTGACTACAATGCTCCCCTTTCGGCTACCTTTCCGTTTTGTCATCGCGTGAGACCTACATTTGCGAGAGCCTTTCCAGCTACCTATATACGTAAATGGAATTCCAAAATAGTTTCGCGGCCATTCTTTTCCCCTGGGGAATAGATTCTTCTTGTTGTGGAGACCGTCTTGACGTCTCGTGCCAATTCTGTAGACAAATTGAGGGGGAGGGGGGGGGGGGGGGGACTTTAGCCAAGTGGTCCAAAAACAAATCGGCCATTTCACCCCCCCCCCCCCCCCCCCCCTTATGGGCAAAGGAGAGCGGGACAACAGATGGAGGAAACGAGCAAGCGATTGAAACGATCGAGTTAAAGAGGAGGGGAGAGATATCGGACGTAGGCTGCAGATGGTTTTTGCCCGGGGGCGTTTTGCATAAGGTAAACGCGTGCGCGCAATTGGGGCGGCCCACTTCAAAGGGTGGAAATAGGGCACGTGGAAATTTGCCGCACACTGTACTGACGCGCAAACAACAGCGAAACGCGTGCCGTAAACACGCCAGTTATCGTCGTGCAAATTCACGTTTTAACATGCAAATTCGTGTTGGATTTTGCAGGTTCCTGGAGGACAGATCCCTGCACGTCAGGGTCATGGACCGTATGAACTTCGTCTGCCCCTACAGCGCCGACAAAGGGGACCAACCGATGGAGTACCTCAATGTCTACAGGGTGGGTCGGTTTGGCTAATGCAGCGTTGTGCAATCCCTGTGCAATCTGATCGCGTTGTTTACCACCAGAAGCAATAGAGGGATCGGTTTGTTTGCGGCCCGCTTTGTAGTAGGTATAGTGGACGGCTGTCCACTTAGGCTGCCTCACCTCAAGTGTCAGCTTTCATACTGGGCAAAGCAAGGATTGTCCTGATTCCTTTCATTTGAATCCCACGTCCACAGTATCCTAACTCTACAGTACCCGTAAAGGGAAGCCATTGAGTCATTAGCTGTTCCTGGCCAGCCGCTCAGAATAGCTTCTCGCGAACAATGGCCTAGTTAGTCAGTTGACCGACCTCGGGCAAACCTTTTCGAATTTCCTCGCCTAACGAGGTGTCATGAGACTAAATTACGAATCTGGCCTCCTATACAAGGCTCGCTTTGTGACAAATCGGCTCTCGCTGTACGAAATCCTTGTGTGTGTAGCAGCTAGCTGACGGACTCATTAGCCGAGGCCGCGCTGACGCACACAGGTTGCTACCCCCTTCCCCTATAATTAGGGCCGTTTCCATTTTGAAGCGACTAATGATGAGGCGCTCTAATTGCGCAGCGGTTGTGCGTGGTGCGAACAGTTGGAGGGGGGAAATTCCAGCAGAAATGTGTGCTGAATTGTCTGAGAGGGGCGATCGCTACAACGAATATTGACCGCAAATCACCAAAATCAGCAGACTAATTCACTTGCTATAGTGCCGCAATTCGGCGCGTCTCGAACGGGACTCGATTTGTCAGTGTCTTTCTCTCTTACTCACTGCACATTCCCTCCCCAGGCCCGGCTTGTCTTGTTAGCATGCCTAATGAGCCTCGGAAAGCCAGCTAGCCAGAGCCTACTTGTAGAGAGAGGGGGAGGGGGGCGGGACTTTGCCATAGTGTATGGGGGGGGGGGGGGTGGCCCTGGGGTCAGTGGGGCGGAAAATTACTCGCTCGCTTGCTTCCCAGTAATCGGAGTTGCGTGAAGGGATGGTGGGGAGGGGGCCAAAAGTCAATACTTGTGCGGTCAGGGCTTCTGTCTAGGCTTTAGACTGGGGGATGAGTAGCCGACTGGCACATATCTTCATCTTTCAAGCTTTGGCTTGAAAGAGCGAAAGAGTAAGACTTTGCTTTAGCTGATGAGCTGGAGAGGGGGGATTGAAATCGGGCTGGATGGATTATGGGGGTCAGTGAGTCCGTGCACTGTAAGTGTACATTGTACAGTAATCGTGCAGTTTCCTCTGTCAGAATGCAGAAGAGCACGCAGCTTCGTCATCACTTTCTGGCTCTGGTGTTGTGAAATCTGGGCAACTGTAGCGCAGATACAAGTCAAGTCTTCTTACCAGCGCAATCATATGGCTTTCTTGCTTTCATAATGTTTTCTGTCGTGTGGATGCTTCTTTCAAGACAGAAGCACGCACACGCTTTCTTCCCATCTCTTCACACGCCAGTCTATCGGTCTGTTCACAGCCCACACCTCCCTGTGTGCATTCCTCAAGCGTCTCTCCAGACTAGACATCTCCTCTAGGAGATATGGAGAGCCATCCATCCACTCTCTTACGAACTACTACGGGTATAGTGTCTGCTGAAGAACCCCACTCTACAATGAGAGATGGCCAGAGCAGAGAATGAGGGGGAATCTTCAGACGATACTGCCGCCCCCCCCCCCCCCCAGGCAGCGCTATCTCGCACGGGCATCCATTTCGATTCCATCCAGCAACAATTTATAGGCGGAAGCCCTTTTGGGGAGAGAGAGGCCTCCAGCTCCCCATTAGGCAACGGTCCAGCTAGCGGTGCCACTTCTGCCAATGCAGAGCTGACACTGGCACAAGCACAGCGGCGCATCACACACAGTGCACTCAAATAGTGCATGCATTGACAAGTTGACATCTCAGTTTTGAGTGTCGCCTCAAAACGGGAAGGCACTCATACGCCAAAAGAGACAGTATTACCGACCAAATCATGATACTCTGCGGGTTTGTACGTGCTACATAGTAGTACAATACACAGGAGGCGTGTGTTTCCTCAGACGCCATGCATGCGGGGGGGGGGGGGGGGGGGAGGGAGTAGGTTCGCGGTCTCAAATGGAGAAAGAAGCGATAAATTTTCGGCTCTCGCGCCCTTCTCTCTTCTTGGCGCCGCCCGGAAAATGGCCGGTGTTATTTTCGTCCCCCTGAGGCCGGCGGTCTGAATGCGCAGTAAATGAGATCGGTGGAGCCACTAGTACTGCTCTCTCTCCTCTTTTCTGCGCTGTGTGAAGGCTTCTTTTCTACCGCTGTGCATTACCACAAGGCAGACAGACGATTGGGACAGGGGAACGGGGAATAGTAATGTTTTGGGGCGCTGACTGGTACAAGATGGTTGATTAGAGAATAGCAGTGTGTGAACAACAGAACAGCACTGTGCAGTGAGAAGAGCAGGTCGTTTCCAAACAATGTGTTGTCGCAAACTTCAAACTGCTTGTGAACTGCTGGGTATAGGCCAACACTGGAACTCCAACGCTAGCATTCGATACCACAGTGCGCTGTTGAAATCAAGCTAATTCCCTGCTACTCAACATGCTTACAATCCATTCCACGTTCACATTCCAGGTGTCCCGCTTCGCCTTCGACCGCTGCAGTCTGGAGGAGGAGGGCGAGCCCGCTCCCAGACTAGTGGCAGCCTGCGTGGAGCCGTGGCGCGAACGCGTGGCCAGTCTCGTCTTCAGACCGTACACCCCTCTGCCAGGCGGACTCGAGTACATGGCCGGCAGAACGTACTACTTCATTTGTGAGTTATCGCGGTGTAGTCTGGGAGGTTGCCCGCAACGAGCTGTATTGAAAGAGTTCACGACAGGGCGTGCCGAGTGTTATTTCGGTGCGCTTTCAAGCCACAAGCCGTCAGTTATCGGCGCGGCTCGCGCGACACGTTCAGTTGAAGGGTTTCAATCAGGGTGTCTCATCATATGTACCTAGTTTTGTTGCATCTTGCACATATGGTGCATTGTGCATTGCGCATCACTGGGCGAAGTTGAGCCAATTAGGACCTTCGCAGCTCTACAGTACAACGCAATGCGCGCAGGCGCGTTCCCAGGCGCGCAGCGTGGATAGAGACGCGAGTCCCTTTGATCCGTCGTCGACCTTGGGCGGCGTTTTCATGGCTGCCCGCCGCTCGCGCGCCGCCCCATTGTCAAACAGAATTTCAATTTCCACGCACGCTGTGACTCAGGCCGCGGGCGCAATCAATCTCCTTCCTCCGTCCAAAGCGGATTACACTTTGGGGCGCGCCAAACAAGGCATTAGTGCCTTCGTCGCGCATGCGCGCAGGCGCGACGCACAATGGCTCGTTCGCTCGCCAGGCGCGCGCGGCTCAATTACGGCGAGTCGCGCGGCAGGCAGGCGCGGGATCGTTCCACCCAGCTGCAGCAGGGGGGAGCGACACTTTTTGAGGGCGGGGAAAATCGCGTCTGCTCTTTCGCTCTCAGCAGGAAAAGGCAAACGTCTGAGCGGCCGCGTTGCAATCTCAGTGCGCCGATACCTAGGGAAATTGCGCTCCGCAATTTTTGATGGTGCCCGCATAAATAGCGCGAATATCGGCTGCAAACGTTCCTCTGCATTTACATCAGCTGCAGTCTGGACACCGATTGCTTCACGCGCGAGCACGCGCAAGAGCGATCCTCTCCACGTTTCATGGCCATTATCCCATTGAGGGGAGCGGAGCGTTTATATGAGCGTCCGCGCGTGACATGTGTTCCGCCTGTGTGGCCGCCTGATGGCATAGGAGGGAGAGGTCATCTGCTGACGCCCCTCTGCAGTTGCAGATGACGTTTGGGATGCCTAATAGTAGCAGCCACGCATACGGTATGGATTGCGGGCGGCCGATAGGCCGTGCGCAAATCGCCCAGTCAGCAGAAGAGCGGTAGTTGTTATTCACTCCGAATGGGCCCCGGCTCGTAATTCAAAGAGCGCGCTTCCTCTTTCCGCACCTTGCGGCAAAGCCCCCCCCCCCCCCCCCCCCGAAAACACCCCCACCGCCGGCACAAGTGGCCCCTTGTCAATTTACAACCCCTGTCGTCGTCCCACCAACCCCGCGTTTACGCAGACACAAGAGGGTTGCCTCTGCTCTTCTCTTGGCACGTTAGTAGCAGGGGCGGCTAAGTGAGCGACTCCTCTCGACTCGAGTTCTAACACGACTGGGCACCTGTCCGCCCAGAACATAGGCCAACAGCTGCTGGGTTGCTCTGCCCCCCCCCCCCCCCTTTCTGTTTCCCCGTGTCACTCCTAAGACACACCACACTCTCAGAGAAGAATAGCAGCCTTGATTAGGCGCTAAGGAAAGGGGACCAATTTACCCAACGCGACGATTCCGAACGATTAGCGCCGCAATGGCCCTCGACCGTCTCAATGAGGAGGATAAACGAGACAGGAAGCGTTGCACAAGAGACACCGGAATAGCGCAGTATGTAACGGCAGCGGTTGAACGGGAATCCATGTTTCGTTACGGAATGCACCAGAATATCACAATGTTACAAAACAAATGTCCACGTTTCAGCAACGTCCAACGGGACCAAAGCTGGGCTGGACAACAGGGAAGGGGGCTTGTGCAGCGAGCGAGGCTTGAGGTTGCGCCTGCACGTCCATGAGAAGAATGCCCGCTTGAACGGTGAGAAACTACAAGATTTGACATTTGGTTGATATCTGATAGCGTAGTGTTATTTGGAACTTCGACGAATGGGCGTAGGACTTAGATACCTACGTTACGTACCTTGCTTAGCTTTTGCTAAAGGTGCAGCACTGTAAATGGCTGTTTGATGCAATCGCCCTGTCGTTGATCTACATACATACTGTATTGGTATCAATTCTGTCACACTTCTGTTCACTCTGCATGTGTGTCTTGCTAGGGAATTCATGACATTCTGGGTTGACTTTCCCCAGTGCAAGTAGCGCATATAAGGCCAACTTTACACCCTTCAGGTTTCCGACCGGACTCCAGCGGTTCCCTTAACCCCTACACCCTACCCCCTCGCTCTAGTCATCGGCCGCCGGGTAACCCGAACCCGGCTGGGCCCAGGTCCCACCCCTCGAACATTGGAGGGAGGGACGTTGCTCAACAGGGCGTCCGCTCGCCCTCCAGAACTGTGGTGATTTCCGGCCATGGGCACGTGGTCCGGGGCGGGGTAACCCCACGGCCGGGTCCCAAGACCAGCACCCCGGTCTGGTACATCGTGCACACGAACCCGCCCGACGAACTCTATGTCGACTACGAGGGGGAGAGCGGACCCCAGTTTCACCCCAAGAAAAGGACGAATGGGGAACGCTTTGGGGCGAATGGTGCCCAAGCGAGATTATGGTTCTGTGACAGTAGATTGCAATGGATCGTAGTCACCTTCTCGGCTGTTGTGCTGCCAGTGCTTAGATTGTGAGAGGCCTGTTGTACAGTGATTCGAGACTGCTAGTGCTGTGCGTGACGCTGGATAATGTTAGATTCCGCTGTCGTTTGACACCCACGTTCGTTTTGTTTCTTTCAATGGCACCATTGTTTGTTTTCCCCCTGTGATAAAGAAGGTAGTCATTTTATGAAGAAGTTCGCGAGGCGTGTAAGTCAAAGACAGCTCTACGGTACGTATGATTTCCGGATCTCAAATAGCTTACCGTCTCCAATACTTCTCCGGTGAATTACCGTAAGTCCTCTAATAAGCTCCAACCTAACTATAGGAGGGGCGCTTATTGGAGGGGGGGGGGCTTATTAACTGGACCCCTCGAGAGTTCCAAAGTTTCCCCAAAATTTCCAGTTGTTTTCACATGTTCACCTGCAGTTGCATAATTTTAGACTGAAACTGTTGAGCCTTTGATCAAAATACCTACCGGGTTTTTCCGCTTAAGCGCCCCCCCCCCCCCCCCGCATAAGCGCCCCGGGGCGCTTACGTGGTGCCAAAGTTTTTCGCTATGACGGCAGTAAAATAGCGGGCCTGGCGGGAATATTACGTGGGAAGGCGTGGAATATTACAATAGCAACACATTTCAGACCTTTGTTAGACGAGTTTTACTGATCTGTTAAACTGTAAATTGCTCAAATCGCGCATATGTGGTTTGGCAGAGGTTGAGGAAGCTGTGTAGGGTGCCCGCAACGAGTCACAGGGCCTCATTTTGTTTTGAAATTCAGTGTAACTGCCAGATAAGCTTGTAAGTAACGTCTTTGTGGCTGGAAGTTGTCGGTTGGTCACTTAGAGAACATCATAAATTAACAGAAAGCCACAATAGTTCGCCAGAACTCTTCTACAGTACTTTAGAGCATTTTCCGTTTTAGCGCCCCGGGGCGCTTAGATGGCGCCAACTTTAGGTCGTCTCAGGACCCATTTCAACGTAAGCGCCCCGGGGCGCTTAAGCGGAACAAGCTGTGTGTGTAAAAAGTTCAACCTATACCTTGTGTCTGTCAAATTTTGGTGAACAGTATAGTGAACTTTGTACACATCGTTAGCCGCATCTGGAGAAAGTGTCTTGAGAATGTGTACCTTAATGCCAAGTGCACCTATCCTCACGATACGGTTGTCTGTACAGCTGATCTGAAGCTCAGTGATATCGCCGCGTTCGCTATATGTTATCGGCATGATACGACGCCGTTTATCTGATGTTTCCTACCTGTGTGAAAACGTCACATCCAACAAAAAAATTTGCCAAAAATTTGGTGCGAGCGAATTCCTGTTTTCAGCGTACGCATTTCTGTTTCCGAGTGCACATTCATCAATAAACAGCTGTTCTGCCCATCAGACGGAAGTCTCGATTTTGAGATTGTCTTAAATTTTAATTCTAACTATCTCGAAATTGGAATTTATTAAAACTGTAAAACTATGTCACAAATTCTTATTGGCATACGGCCTTACCATTTCTGCGTTCAAATTCGTCAATAAAACAACGTTCTATTTTGTTGATTTATGAAATTTTGAAAAATGATCACGTATTTCTATTAAATTCCACATTTGCAAAAAAATTCTCTTGCATTGCAAATTATCCGCAGTCTATACTCTTTCCATTTCTGAAGAAATTTCGCCGCTATATCATCAGGTGAAAAAGTCGATTTTCGACATTTTCATATTTTGATTGAAAATATCTCGAAATTGCAATTTCTAAAAACTTCAAAACTATGTCACGAATTCTTATCGGCATACGACCTTTCCATTTCTGCATTCACATTCGTCATTGAATGACTTTGTGTTTTAGTCAATTTATGCAATTTTGACAAATAATCGCGTATTTCTATTAAATTCCACATCTACAAAAAATTCCTTTTGTGTTACAAATTATCCGCTGTCCATGCTCCTTCCATTTCTGAAGAAATTTCGCGACTAGCGCATCAGACGAAAAAGTCGATTTTCGACATTTTCGAATTTTAATTGCGAATATCTCGAAAATGCGAAATTAGCAACAGAAACGGACATCGGATCCGTACTCAGTGACCTTGACTCTACTTGACCACATGTGTCACATACTTTACTTTGGTGCCACGAACAGACACACAGACACACAGACACACAGACACACATCGTCAACCGTATATATACACCTCGCCGCGCTGAGGCGCGGCGAAAAAACCCGGTACAATCAGTCGTTGTGCTGTCATAGATAACCCAATCATGTTTGGAGGAATGGTCTGGTCACAGACAACATATACCGTAAATCCTACAATAAGCGCCCTGGGCGTTTATTTCAACCTACCTTTAGGAGGGTTATTGGAGGGTACAAAGTTCACTATACTGTTCACCAAAATTTGACAGACGCAAAGTATAGGGTGAACTTTTTGCACACACAGCTTGTTACTCTAAATTTCTGAGCCTTCTTCTATGAGGTGCGCTTATTGGAGGGGGCGCTTATTCGAGGAGGCGGCGCTTGTCGAAGGATTTACGGCAGCTGGAGCTCACTCAACCGAACAATGATTGCCTGGTCTCTAATAATTCCCCAGGGAATTAAGTATTCCTAAGAAACTGCTGCCTGTCAGTGTACACAGCATGTTCTCACAGCACGATTACAGTAGTCCAATGCTTTGCAACCGCATAGAGACCAATTCTAATGTCGATTCTTGCTGTTTCAAACAAGATTATTGCTTGGAAAACGCATCTCTATGAGAATTTATACCACTTTGCACGCGAAAATGGCCGCTGGGCTAGCATGGAAACAATAAGATCCCGGTCTCCAATAAATCTCAGGGAATTATTAGAAGATACACGGTATTAATTTACAACGCCTTTGCAGAACCAAAAGCGGAGCAGCAAGGTTCGTTCGTTTGTTGACGCGACCATCGCTACGACTCGGTAGCTGTCCGACGCAGTCCTCCCAAACGACCGCCCGAGCGGCGGTGGCGAGCCGCGTGACCCACAAAGCGGTGTGTCCGTTGCACGAAAGCTTCGCAGTCGTCGCAACTCCGGCCCAGCCGTCGCTGTCGCGTAGTCTTCTTCTTCAGCTGCCGTTTAGCGACGTGCCATTGCAGGGCGGTCTTGTCGCCGGTCGCGTGGTCGCAGGCATCGCAGAAGAACTTGACTTGCTCCCGCCCGTCGGTCGAGTTGGTGTAGTGCGCCCGGTAGATGTGGCCCGCGAGGTTGTGGCGCCTGCCGCGCAGCGCCTGGAAGCACTCGTCGCAGCGGCTCTCTTCGTTCCACTCCTTGTGCCTTCCGCCCCAGTGCACCGTCAGCTTTCGGCGGTCGGAAAACGACCTGTTGTTCGGGCAGTCGTCGCAAGCGAGTTGCAGACTGCTGGCTACGACTCCGCCCGCGTGCTTCCGTAGAACGTGGCTGAAGAGCGTACCTTTGCCCGACCTGCAACGTTGCCCGCAGAGGTCGCAGGCGGTCGTCAACGCCTCGACGAGCCAGCTCGGCGCTTGATGCGTCCGAAAGACGTGCTTCCTCATTCCGCCACCTGTGGCGAACTCTTCGTCGCAGATGTCGCAGCGCCGAGCGACGGTAGCCAATTTGCCACCGACCTTCAGGTGGGTCCGGCGATGGTGCACCGACAGTTGCGACTTCGACACCCACGCCGACTCAGGGACGCAGGCGTCGCAGAGGAGGGCGCGGCCCAGTCTGCCCGTGGAGTGTGTTCCGCCGACTTGGTCAGCCATATGTGACGCGTCAGCGCCAGACGCAAATGATACCCGTAAACGGGACTGTCCCGGGCGCCGAGTCGACAGTCGCAGACGTCACAGACGGCGAGCCTGTAAACAGGCGCGCTGACGTGCAGAGTCGAGACGGCGTGGTAGGTCAAGTGGTCCTTCGTCCAGGTTTTGGTCCCGCCGCACGGGTCGCAGAGAAGCCTGCGCTTCGATCGGCCCATTCTGGCCTCCGTCCTTTGGTGCTCAGTGTGGTTCAGTAGAGACAACCAGTAGAAAATCAGTCGGTCTGATAGTTTCAAGATGAGGCGCCTCGAATAACCAAACGCAAGGCTTCGTCTCATTGTCAGCAACTCGTATCGCGCCCTCAAATCAATCGCTGTGGAGTGTGGTGCGGTTGAGATATCGCCATTCGCCAGTATACCCCAAAGAGGTCATTACACGAGCGATAACTGATAATCAATCGCAGATTCCTCGAATGCTTGGCTTGCGCTGAGCGCGGTTCAAAATGTTGCGCGATGGCCGAATACCTATCTGCGATTGGGGGACACCTTACGAGAGCTCAGCGTGCGTGCGTGCGTGCGTGCGTGCGTGCGTGCGTGCGTGCGTGCGTGCGTGCGTGCGTGCGTGCGTGCGTGCGTGCGTGCGTGCGTGCGTGCGTGCGTGCGTGCGTGCGTGCGTGCGTGCGTGCGTGCGTGCGTGCGTGCGTGCGTGCGTGCGTGGGTGCGTGCGTGCGTGCGTGGGGGGGTGGGTGGGGGGGGGGGGGCGTGGGTGCGTGCGTGCGTGCGTGCGTGCGTGCGTCAAGCGTGCGTGCGTGTGTGCGTGCCGTCAAGCGTGCGTGCGTGCGTGCGTGCCGTCAAGCGTGCGTGCGTGCCGTCAAGCGTGCGTGCGAGTAGATTTCGTGAAACGCAGCGTTTTCTCTCGCCTATCATAGCCTTGAAGTTGTTTCTCTGTCGTCGCTGTTCCTTTGTCTGTCGCTCCTTTGTCCGTCGCTCCTTTGTCGGGATACAGAAACGCTGTGCGTGCGTGCTTACCAAAGCAACAACGAGTAGTTAGACTGATGTGCCAACGCAATTGTCTCAGCCGGATTGCGTTGGATGGTCCGTGATTAAAAGATTGCCAATATACAGGGTGGCCCACCGAAAGCCCGTGCTCTTTGTCTGCTTATATCTCTTGCGTCGGTTCATCGATATGGCTCAAATCTTCAGCGGTTGTTTTGCATTTGCAAACTTAAGGATGTGCCGAGTTGCAGCTGTTTCGCTGAGCTGACGAGCGAGCTAGAGCGGGCAGCACAACAAGCTTTGTCTAAAAACTGTGGCACCACGTTGGCATCAGTGTAAACTTGAGAGCGTGTGCGCGATAATGTGCACTGGATAGTGAAGTGCCGCTTGACATTTAGCCGACAGTCTGGTGGGGTATCGCCGCAATTGGTCTTGGATTTGTTCGTGGTACCTGATCCACATATGGATCAGAAGATTCGCCGCAGGCACACTTTGCGCTTATAATTGTGGCAACTGATCCATAAATGGAGCAGAGAAATTCGCCGCAGGTACTCAGTGCAATAAAAGTGTCTAAATGAGACGACGCCTGATTGAAAAGGGTATAATGGGGGTTGGGACGATCCTGCCCTATTGAAAAGGGTATAAATGGCACGACGCCATATTCTTTTGGGATTAGTGCTCGATGCATCCACACAAAAATATGTTAAAATCTCAGCTGCTTGAAATTGTCAAAATTTAGAAATTCTGACAAAACCTTGAAAATATACCTAAAATTCTTTAATTATAATTAATCTAGAACTATTTGCCAAATACTTGGCAGACAATGTTCGACACAACTATAGCAAAGACATTTTGAAATTAAAGCTATTTGGAATTGTGAAATTTGTGGTGATTAACAAAAAATATCCCAAATTTCGTTAATTATAAAGTCAGAATGTATTTGCTAAATACTTGACAGACTATGCCCAATGCATCAACACAAAGACATTTGAAAATTTAACCTGTTTGAAATTGTCGAAATTTGGGAATTTTGATAAAACCCTTGAAAATATCGCTATTTTCGCGGAACTCTAAAATGTGAAACTACTTGCCAAATACTTGGCAGACGATGCTCGATACATCCGTGAAAGAGGTTTTGAAATTTAAGCTGTTCAAAATTGTCGAAACTTGGGAATTTTAGTAAAAACCTTGAAAATATCCCTAAATTCGTTAATTATAAAATCTTAGAACGAGTTGCTAAATAGTTGGCAGCCTAAGGTATGCCCGACACATTCGTGTCTAAAGACCATTTGAAATTTGAGTCGTTTGAAATTGTGGGAGTCCGGGAATTTGGGCAAAAACACTTGAAATTATCCCTAATTTCGTTAATTATATAAAATATGAAACTAATTGATAAATACTCGGCAGACTATGCTCAAAGCACATCCATAAAAAGAAATTTTGAAATTTAAGCCGTTTGAAACGGTCGAAATTTGTGGATTTTAACAAAAAATCCTAAAAATATCCTAAATTTCGTTGATTATATTCGCTGAAACTATTTTTTTGTCAACTTGCTCCGGCAGGGGGGGACTATGCTCGGTACATCCGTACAAAGGAAGTTTTGAAATTTAAGCTGTTTGAAATTGTCGAAACTTGGGAATTTTGACGAAACCCTTGAAAATTTCCCTAGTTTCGTTAATTATAAAAAATCTGAAACTTTTTCAAAAATACTTGGCAGACTATGCTCGATACATACGTGCAAAGAAGTTTTGTCACTTAGCTTGTTATTTAATTTTTCTTGAAACTATTGAGATTTTGGCGGAACCCTGAAAAGTCTCCCTAGTTTTAGACAATTTCAGACAGATGGAATCCCGCAATGTCTTTGTGTTGATGCATTGGGCATAGTCTGTCATTTTGTTAGCAAATACATTCTGACTTTATAATTAACGAAATTTGGGATATTTTTTTGTTGAAGATCCTCAAATTTTGACAATTCCAAATAGCTTTAATTTCAAATTGTCTTTGCATAGTTGTGTCGGGCATTGTCTCCGGTGGATCTGGCAAATAGTTCTAGATTATATAATTAAAAAATTTAGGTATATTTTCAAGGTTTTGTCAGAATTTCTAAATTTTGACAATTTCAAGCAGCTGAGATTTCAACATATCTTTGTGTGGATGCATCGAGCGCTGAGGCCAAAAGAATATGGCGTCGTCCCATTTATACCCTTTTCAATAGGGCGTCGTCCCAACCCCCAATTATACCCTTTTCAATAGGGCGTCGTCTCATTTAGACACTTTTATTGCACTGAGTACCTGCGGCGAATTTCTCTGCTCCATTTATGGATCAGTTGCCACAATTATAAGCGCAAAGTGTGCCTGCGGCGAATCTTCTGATCCATATGTGGATCAGGTACCACGAACAAATCCAAGACCAATTGCGGCGATACAACCCACCAGACTGTCGGCTAAATGTCAGACGGCACTTCACTATCCAGTGCACATTATCGCGCACACGCTCTAAAGTTTACACTGATGCCAACGTGGTGCCACAGTTTTTAGACAAAGCTTGTTGTCTGCCCGCTCTAGCTCGCTCAGCCAGCTCAGCGAAACAGCTGCAACTCGGCACATCCTTAAGTTTGCAGATGCAAAACAACGGCTAAAGATTGGCCTACTCGAATAAACCAACGCAAGAGATATAAGCAGACAAAGAGCACGGGTTTTCGGTGGGCCACCCTGTATATTGGCAATCTTTTAATCACGGACCATCCAACGCAATCCGGCTGAGACAATTGCGTTGGCACATCAGTCTAACTACTCGTTGTTGCTTTGGTAAGCACGCACGCACAGCGTTTCTGTATCCCGACAAAGGGGAGTGACGGACAAAGGAGCGACAGACAGAGGAACAGCGACGACAGAGAAACAACTTCAAGGCTATGATAGGCGAGAGAAAACGCTGCGTTTCACGAAATCTACTCGGCACGCACGCTTGACGGCACGCACGCACGCTTGACGGCACGCACGCACGCACGCACGCTTGACGGCACGCACACACGCACGCACGCTTGACGGCACGCACGCACGCACGCACGCACGCACGCACGCACGCACGCACGCACGCACGCACGCACGCACGCACGCACACGCACGCACGCACGCACGCACGCACGCACGCACGCACGCACACCCACGCACCCACTCACGCACGCACCTACACACGCACGCACGCACGCACGCGCGCACGCACGCACGCACACGCACGCACGCACGCACGCACGCACACGCTGAGCTCTCGTAAGGTGTCCCCCGATCGCAGATAGTTATTACGGCCATCGCGCAACATTTCGAACCGCACTCAGCGCAAGCCAAGCATTCGAGGAGTCTGCGATTGATTATCAGTTATCGCTCGTGTAATGACCTCTTTGGGGTATACTGGCGAATGGCGATATCTCAACCGCACCACACTCCACAGCGATTGATTTTAGGGCGCGATACGAGTTGCTGACAATGAGACGAAGCCTTGCGTTTGGTTATTCGAGGCGCCTTATCTTGAAACTATCAGGCCGACTGATTTCCTACTGGTTGTCTATACTGAACCACGCTGGGCACCAAAGGACAGAGGCCAGAATGGGCCGATCGAAGCGCAGGCTTCTCTGCGACCCGTGCGGCGGGACCAAAACCTGGACGAAGGACCACTTGACCTACCACGCCGTCTCGACTCTGCACGTCAGCGCGCCTGTTTACAGGCTCGCCGTCTGTGACGTCTGCGACTGTCGACTCGGCGCCCGGGACAGTCCCGTTTACCGGTACCATTTGCGTCTGGCGCTGACGCGTCACACATGTGTGGCTGACCAAGTCGGCGGAACACACTCCACGGGCCGACTGGGCCGCGCCCTCCTCTGCGACGCCTGCGTCCTTGAGTCGGCGTGGGTGTCGAAGCCGCAACTGTCGGTGCACCATCGCCGGACCCACCTGAAGGTCGGTGGCAAATTGGCTACCGTCGCTCGACGCTGCGACGTCTGCGACGAAGAGTTTGCCACAGGTGGTGGAATGAGGAAGCACGTCTTCCGGACGCATCAAGCGCCGAGCTGGCTCGTCCAGGCGTTGACGATCGCCTGCGACCTCTGCGAGCAACGTTGCAGGTCGGGCAAAGGTACGCTCTTCAGCCACGGTCTACGGAAGCACGCGGGCGGAGTCGTGGCCAGCGGTCTGCAACTGGCTTGCGACGACTGCCCGAACAACAGATCGTTTTCCGACCGCCGAAAGCTGACGGTGCACTGGGGCGGAAGGCACAAGGAGTGGAACGAAAGACCCGCTCTGCGACGAGTGCTTCCAGGCGCTGCGCGGCAGGCGCCACAACCTCGCGGGCCACATCTACCGGGCGCACTACACCAACTCGACCGACGGGCGGGAGCAAGTCAAGTTCTTCTGCGATGCCTGCGACCACGCGACCGGCGACAAGACCGCCCTACAATGGCACGTCGCTAAACGGCAGCTGAAGAAGACTACGCGACAGCGACGGCTGGGCCGGAGTTGCGACGACTGCGAAGCTTTCGTGCAACGGACACACCGCTTTGTGGGTCACGCGGCTCGCCACCGCCGCTCGGGCGGTCGTTTGGGAGGACTGCGTCGGGACGGCTACCGAGTCGTAGCGATGGTCGCGTCAACAAACGAACGAACCTTGCTGCTCCGCTTTTGGTTCTGCAAAGGCGTTGTAAATTAATACCGTGTATCTTCTAATAATTCCCTGAGATTTATTGGAGACCGGGATCTTATTGTTTCCATGCTAGCCCAGCGGCCATTTTCGCGTGCAAAGTGGTATAGATTCTTATAGAGATGCGTTTTCCAAGCAATAATCTTGTTTGAAACAGCAAGAATAGACATCAGAATTGGTCTCTATGCGGTTGCAAAGCATTGGACTACTGTAATCGTGCGGTGAGAACATGCTGTGTACACTGACAGGCAGCAGTTTCTTAGGAATACTTAATTCCCTGGGGAATTATTAGAGACCAGGCAATCATTGTTCGGTTGAGTGAGCTCCAGCTGCCGTAAATCCTTCGACAAGCGCCGCCTCCTCGAATAAGCGCCCCCTCCAATAAGCGCACCTCATAGAAGAAGGCTCAGAAATTTAGAGTAACAAGCTGTGTGTGCAAAAAGTTCACCCTATACTTTGCGTCTGTCAAATTTTGGTGAACAGTATAGTGAACTTTGTACCATCAATTAACCCTCCTAAAGGTAGGTTGAAATAAACGCCCAGGGCGCTTATTGTAGGATTTACGGTATATGTTGTCTGTGACCAGACCATTCCTCCAAACATGATTGGGTTATCTATGACAGCACAACGACTGATTGTACCGGGTTTTTTCGCCGCGCCTCAGCGCGGCGAGGTGTATATATACGGTTGACGATGTGTGTCTGTGTGTCTGTGTGTCTGTGTGTCTGTTCGTGGCACCAAAGTAAAGTTTGTGACACATGTGGTCAAGTAGAGTCAAGGTCACTGAGTACGGATCCGATGTCCGTTTCTGTTGCTAATTTCGCATTTTCGAGATATTCGCAATTAAAATTCGAAAATGTCGAAAATCGACTTTTTCGTCTGATGCGCTAGTCGCGAAATTTCTTCAGAAATGGAAGGAGCATCGACAGCGGATAATTTGTAACACAAAAGGATTTTTTTGTAGATGCGGAATTTAATAGAAATACGCGATTATTTGTCAAAATTGCATAAATTGACTAAAACGCAAAGTCATTTAATGACGAATGAATGACGCAGAAATGGAAAGGTCGTATGCCGATAAGAATTCGTGACATAGTTTTGAAGTTTTTAGAAATTGCAATTTCGAGATATTTTCAATCAAAATATGAAAATGTCGAAAATCGACTTTTTCACCTGATGATATAGCGGCGAAATTTCTTCAGAAATGGAAAGAGTATAGACTGCGGATAATTTGTAATGCAAGAGAATTTTCTTGCAAATGTGGAATTTAATAGAAATACGTGATCATTTTTCAAAATTTCATAAATCAACAAAATAGAACGTTGTTTTATTGACGAATTTGAACGCAGAAATGGTAAGGCCGTATGCCAATAAGAATTTGTGACATAGTTTTACAGTTTTAATAAATTCCAATTTCGAGATAGTTAGAATTAAAATTTAAGACAATCTCAAAATCGAGACTTCCGTCTGAGGGGCAGAACAACTGTTTATTGATGAATGTGCACTCGGAAACAGAAATGCGTACGCTGAAAACAGGAATTCGCTCGCACCAAATTTTTGGCAAATTTTTTTGTTGGATGTGACGTTTTCACACAGGTAGGAAACATCAGATAAACGGCGTCGTATCATGCCGATAACATATAGCGAACGCGGCGATATCACTGAGCTTCAGATCAGCTGTACAGGCAACCGTATCGTGAGGATAGGTGCACTTGGCATTAAGGTACACATTCTCAAGATGCGGCTAACGATGTGTACAAAGTTCACTATACTGTTCACCAAAATTTGACAGACACAAAATATAGGTTGAACTTTTTACACACACAGCTTGTTTCGCTTAAGCGCCCCGGGGCGCTTACGTTGAATGGGTCCTGAGACGACCTAAAGTTGGCGCCATCTAAGCGCCCCGGGGCGCTAAAATGGAAAATGCTCTAAAGTACTGTAGAAGAGTTCTGGCGAACTATTGTCGCTCTTCATCATGTTTAGAGTAAACCGACAACTTCCAGCCCAAGCGTCATCCAGCCTTATTACTGGCAACTACACTAATTTCAAAACAAAATGAGGCCCTGTGACTCAGTTCCAGGCACCCTACACCAGCTTCCTCAACCTCTGCCAAACCACATATGCGCGATTTTTTCGATTTACAGTTTAACAGATCAGTAAAACTCGTCTAACAAAGGTCTGAAATGTGTTGCTATTGTAATATTCCACGCCTTCCCACGTAATATTCCCGCCAGGCCCGCTATTTTACTGCCGTCATAGCGAAAAACTTTGGCACCACGTCAGGGCGCCAGGGCGCTTATGCGGGGGGGGGGGGGGGGCGCTTTGAGCGGAAAAACCCGGTAGGCATTTTGATCAAAGGCTCAACAGTTTCAGTCTAAAATTATGCAACTGCAGGTGAACATGTGAAAACAACTGGAAATTTTGGGGAAACTTTGGAACTCTCGAGGGGTCCAGTTGATAACCCCCCCCCCCCCTCCAACTAAGCGCCCCTCCTATAGTTAGGTTGGAGCTTATTAGAGGACTTACGGTAATTCACCGGAGAAGTATTGGAGACGGTAAGCTATTTGAGATCCGGAAATCATACGTACCGTAGAGC
>JASAMZ010004511.1:0-13021 GCA_030248115.1 Linhomoeus sp. GSCO2_2 | reverse complement strand
GGCTGTGAACTGGATTGCGTTATTCTTTGCTCTGAGTGCGCCCTGCGCAGGCTGAATTTGATTGGAACTTGCACCGTTCATTTCAGCGGTTCTTCTTTACCACGTGTTAAAATATCAGCTCGTTTCATCCAGCAAAGAGTTAGTTACAGTAGTTTCAGATGTCGACGTTACGCTCGATATGACGAATTGCAGAGCTTTGACGTCATGTTACTGATGACGCGTTAATGCGCAGCGACGTAACACCAAAACTGTGGACGGATTAATATCCTTTATCATATAGCTATAAATGAAGAAAATAGAAGAAAAGTCAAATTTTTGTCGGTTTTGTGTCAATTTTCAGGCAAGGATTTTTCCAGTGCTACGACCGTGATAAACAATTACAAAAGTTGGAACTCATGATGTCGAAGGTTAACCTTATACTATAATCGCTGAAAGTTTTTAAGCCATTCTAATCAGTCGAATGATAGAGATATAGCAAGAGCACGGGTTCCGTGGGCCACCCTGAATAAGGTTAGGTTTCAAAATTGCAGTTACAGAATCTGTTTCTTCTATTGTATAGATGCGCGAACGTTCTCTCCAAGGAGCTCCGGCAGTCCATAAAATGATTTTTTACATGCTCCCGCTCGTTAAAGGGGCCAGCGCTATAGTGGAGCTGCTCCCGACTAGTTTTTTGTCGCCGAAGGATTCGCGCGTGTCTCATCCGATTCGGACGGTGTTTTTTTTAATCGATAGCTCTCGAGGGATAGTAGGTGTGGACGGACCTTCATTTTTTTCGCGTAAGTGGAAAAATTCCAGAAAAATTCAAAAAATTTTTTCAGTGTTCAGTAGCCGCGATACTTTCTGGAATAATGGGCCGATTGTGATGCCCTTTGGATATGTCTTACTGGTTAATGAGACCAAGAGGGGACAAAAGTCCCCAACCCTCTAGGTTGATGTGTTCCGCGTGACGGTAGCCGCAAGTGGTTTTTTGACAAAAATTTGCCTTCAAAAAATCTTAGTAACTCAGGGAAGTTGTCGGATCGGGCCAGATATCTCAAATCGGCAAGATTATCATGTTCTCTTTCGTTTAAGACCAAAATCGCCGAAATCCGCCGAGGAAATCTCTAGCTTTGCTGTCACAACGGGTCTCCGTCTGGGTCGAAAATGCCAATTTTTGACTTTTGGCCGTTTTAGCGCCCGATTGCGACGATTTATGGCCAAATGGACTGCACGATGCCAGTTTTCCCATTGAAAACGGATCCGGAATCGATTTTCAAAATATTCTTTCGGCTACCGCACCCCGGCCGCGTCCAAAATTCGAATTTCCACCTCTGACGGAGAGAATCAATGTCCAAGTTGACTGCGGTGTCTTTTGAGGTCGCTGATGCCGAATCTGGCGTTATTTTGGCGTGTCTTTATCAAGATTCGCGAGTTTTTGCCGATTCTCCCACTGATCGTAGCCTGAAGTTGACGAGCCCGAAAGTGTGGTAATTGTACAGTTGAAGTGTCGGATTCAAAGGGTATTTCGCGGTGAGGAATGGCGAATTTGCTATTGGTTTCTCCATTCTGTGTCGATTTTGCCTTTATAGAGCCACTTTCCTAATGCCGAGTTTTTAAATTGAATGCAACTTTTACCTGTACTCTCCTCAAACTATGTTGTAACTCAAATTTGCGCGCGCATTCAAACTTCACAATTGAAGGAAATTTCAGTGCGAAAAGACGGCGTGGTAAAGTAAGCATTTGCGCACGAATTGTCAATTCTTCCTGTTTGAAATGGGAAGGCGAGTCTACGATTGGCGCAGCCCTGATTCTTAGCTACCGGCTACTGGTTGAATCGAAGCGAAATGGTGCATTTTGGGCTCAGGTCGTCTTGGTCTAGAGACAAGCATTTTTGTTTAGTCTTGCTGCGCGCTGGCCGGTCCGCGCAGGCGGAGGAAATTGCGTACTCTGGAACTCCGCGCCGGCGGAATTTGTGGAGACTCTTGGGCGGAAATCTGGCTTATTTCTCATGATAAGCGCCCGGCGGCCCGCCTCCTCCTTGTTCTGGTCTGGAGTGCTTCACCGCAGGTCTCTCCTGCACGTTTCCCTTGTTCAGAGTGTGAGTACTCGCCGCTCTCATAATTTCGCTTCACGAGTTCCCCATCGCACGAGTGTATAACTAACACCCAGCAGATTAATTTCGCCCGGGTTTTTTATTTGTAGCACTCCTACCTAGAAGGGTGAGTACTAAACATATAAAGTTTGTACTTCGAGCGTGTCTGCTCCGATTTCGACGAGTTCCCACGGAGCCGCGGATTTGGCAGCTTGCCAAAACTCGGGTCCCGGACGGAAGTCGAGATCTTTGATGCAGGTTGCGCCATCCAGAGACCTGTCGAAGCAAAACTTTGCTCGAATCGTGGGAACTACAGCCCGACTTATGCGCGTTTTCCAATTTACACAGAATCCGCACCATCACTATAGCACTTCTCCTTTTGTAGGGGAGGAGTGCCAAAATTTTTGTCCAATTGTTATCGGGTATCTTACTTTCAAGAGCTGACTTTACCTCTTAAAATTCTTTCAGAGGAGGGGAGGAGTCTTTTTTCGGGCTTTGCTCCCGTCTACTAATCTTGTTAGAGCAAGATTTGTCTTCGCCGCCGCCGCAAGCAAACAAACTCCGCCAAAAGAATATTCGAAAAAATTCGCCAACTTGTTGAGCAAGCGTATTTGACAGAACACGAGAGTGCATCGAGAGCGTTCAAACGACGTGGCGCATGTCTTCAAAGTTCAAATATTGTTGTAGCGACAGAAAATGACCACTTGAAAAAGGTGCGAACGATTTCTGCAGTGCTGGCCACCAGATGATGACAAACTGGCGAATGTACTTCATCCACAAGCTGAGAACCGCCACAAGACGAAAACTGGATGAACACTGTGCTCGGCACAAAATTGTACAGTATCCATGTTTTTCGATAACGCTATACTGAGTTACGTTCTAGTCACGAAGTCCTGCGCAAAAAGTATCCAGGACCATACTTCACGCACTTCGGTGAGTTATTGAGAGTCTTCGATGGCCGCCTTCGTGCAGACCGGCGTTACAAGAATTAGCCCGTCTTGTAGCCCTTCATGAAATCAGGCAATATCCGTCCAAAACCAAAACTATTCGGATCCGACATTTACTCCATTCGCCGGGTCTGGGAACAGGGCTTTTGTTGTTTCTGCACTCCTCCCTCCAAAAGGGAGGAGTGCTATAGTGATGGTGCGGATTCTGTGTAGATTCCAAACGACTTACATAAGTTGGGTGAGACCTATCTAATTTTTTTTTTATTGATACAATCTCTCGAAGGCGCAGGTGGATGTCGCAGGGTCTCGACTTCCGCCCGGTACTGATTTTCGGAAGTTGCCAAAAACCCGGTTTTTCGGCCTCCGACGAACTTCGGACGCTTAGAATAGTGTGTCGGTAAGATCTCGGAGCGAGACGAGCTTTGGGCCGAATACGTAAAAGACATTGGGCTATCCTAGTGGTAGGGGCGCCGTCGGAGTGGGTCCAGGCCTGCTTGGGCCGGGTACCAAAAACCGGGTTTTTCCACCCAAAAGTAGGAGTTCACGGTCAGGTCATAGTTTTCTTGTTTTTAGGGCTGACCGAACGTTAATTGCCCCAATTGAAGAACTTGGATAGCTCTATCCAGAATCGTTTTATATGATGCGCTCAGAAAGTGGGACCGGCCGGGGAATTCACTCCAAGAGTTGGGCCCTGGGTTTCCGGGTAAAAGTTCGGGTCGGTGTAACTTTTGATAGGGTGCCCAGCACCCAGACTCGGCAAAGACCAATCGCATAATAGCTTGATGAGCTCCAATACATTGTAGTACGTTACTTCTGTCGGAATCGCCAATTTCAGGCTAAAATTTAAAAAATCGATTTTTGGGTCAAAATTCAAAAGTTCGTCCTTTTTGATTTCTCGGCTGCGGCAAATCGATTTCGACAACACTAGCAAGGTTTTTTAGTGTTACAAATACCTTCACTGTGGCAAAGTTTCAACTTTGGACGGTGCCAATTTTTGGGCGAAATTTCAATTTTTTCAATATTTTTTCGGTATTTCGGTAGACAAAAAGTGGGGTCAGTTGACAGTTTTTGGTGTCAGTTGGACTTCCACGTGATAGAGCATCAAAAGATAGATGTTGTTTTTGTTATAAGCACTTTTTTGGTCTGACGTGAATTTTTGCGGAAATTCAAAGCCAAAATTTTGGTTGCCCGATTTGTCCCGGGCACCTACCGCGGGAAGAAATCTCTATTTTGGCTTTTTGGGGATGCTGATCACGAATTTGACGTTGTCTTTTCGTTTTGAGATGCGTGGAATGATTTGTGAAGAATTTGCTTGCCACCATACGTGCCCTCAAGTGGAAAACCTGGTTGTGTCAGTTCAGCTGAAGCTAGGTGTGCTGTATGTCAAATGTGGGGTATTGGAAGGTCACAATTCAGAATTTGCTATTAATTTTGCGATCAGCATGGCCACCAAGCCTCACTAACATGTCTCGTTGATCAATGCGCAGCATGATTCAACTCCCAAAATTCTTCTGAAAGAGGGGAAGAGTGCCCCGAGGGGCTCTGCCCCCGTCTACTAATCTTGTTTCAACACCACAGATGCAGAAGACGCCACAGCACACGTACGGCTTTTGTTGCTTTTGCCTGTGCACTCGTCGCTGTTCAGATTACGTGGGATTTGCCCGCTGCAACACACGTTGATGCGTAGTGAATTCAAATACTTTTGGTCTGGGACGGACATGTTGCTTGATTTCCATGAAGGGGCTACGGTAGCTCTTGTAACGCCGGTCTGCGCAAAGGCAGCCGTAACTTCGGAACCGACGAAAGCCCCGTTGTCAATCTTGCTTCTGACGTTTTATTATCAAAGATCAGTTGAAGGAAAGAAGAAACTTGAAGGCGTTTTCTTCGCTGTTTATCACCGGAGTGTTCGCTTTTCGCGCACGCGCTTGCGCCTTGACTTTGTGCGCCACTGGTTGACGACACATCCGAAACCCTGGAGGCCGACCCGTCCGAGTCCGCCTACCTGAGCTACCTGTTGACGAGCGTGCGAGCCTGCACCCCTTCCGATGGGGCGAAGCAGCGCAGGCGGCTGCCTACTGCTTCCTCCAATAATAGCAGTACTGAGGCGGGCGACCTCCTCCACTCGACCTTCCCGGCCAACAAGGAGTTTATGGACAGCGTCCTCGCCTACATCGCCCTATTCGTCTCGCTGGGAAGGCTGGCCGGCAGTCTGGCCAGGTGGATTGGTTCCTTGGTTGTGTTGTTGGGTCAGGATTTTCGATGCGGGGGCACAAAATCCAGAGTTTTTCCAAAGCGCCGCAGGTGATAAGTTTCATTTTCAGGCCATTTTTTGGCACTCCGCCGCTTGAAAAGCGAAGGAGTACTATAGGAGCGGTAAAAGCCCACAGTTAACACCTTCGGGGCTAGCGCTCGCTACGAAGCACCTAGGGAGCCAAATTTTTTTTTAAAAGATAGCTTATGACGACGCGCAGCGTGCTCGGGGGTGAAAAAATTTCGGCGGTGGAAGAATTTTGCGAAAATGCAAAAATTCGAATTTTTACTAGAAAAAAAAAATATGGAGGCCGCAGACTGTCGGAAGAGAGTGGACCGAATTTGGTGATTTTTGGATATGTTGTAGCTGATTTGACTGTTTTCAGAGCAAAACCGGAGCGCTCCCTAGGTGTCGGCACGCGGAGTACGGCAAATTTTTCAAAAAATTTCAAATTTTCTCGACCTTTAAAAATTCAGAAAATTGAAGTTTGCCTGATGGCTGATCCTCACCCAATTTAATTTCCGATGGGGTTATTACCTTTCATTGGAGACCAAATCGGTCTCGCCGTTCGGCAGATTTGCCGGCGGATTCCCGGGTCCCGAGCCGCAAATTTGATTTTCGACTTTGAATGGAAATAGAAAATCCCAATTTTCCGCTCGGGACCCGGGACTTTTGCCACCGCAGATCTCCCGAACGGCGAGACCGATCTCGGCGGTTTTGGTCTCAAATGAAGGGTAATATAAGTGTCCAGGTCAGAAATTAAAGTGGCGAGGATCCACCGTCGCAAACCCGAGTTACGATTATTTAAATGTGGGGAAAAAATTTAAAATTTTGAATTTTCTACCGTACTCCCGCGTCGGACCACCTAGGGAGCCCGTTCCAGTCTGGTTCTGAAGAGGGTCCAATGGGCTACAACATATCCAAAAATCACCAAATTCGATCCACTTTTACGAAAGTTATGGCGAAGATATTTTTTTACTTAGTAAAAATTCGAATTTTTGAATTTTCGCGAAATTTTTCCACCGCCGAACTTTTTTCACCCCCCGACCACGCTGCGCCTCGTCCTAAGCTATCTTTTAAAAAAAATTGGCTCCCTAAGTGCTTCGTAGCGAGCGCCAGGCCTGTTGGTGTTAACTGTGGGCTTTACCGCTCCTATAGCACTCCTTCGCTTTTCAAGCGGCGGAGTGCCAAACAAGTGATACGTGACACTCCTTGAGTGTCAGATAGGCACTCCGCGTGATTGTTTTAGCAGACGGGGGCACAGAAACGCGTCGGAGCAGGTGTACTGACGACGATGAGCGCAGGCTGTACTGACCGCTGACTGCCTATAGCCACTCACAATGTAGAATGCCAGCGGCGCCCCAATTGTACAGGCGCACCTTATCTACGCTACACAGCGGGGGCTACCCCGCTTGGGTGGACGGCGTCGGTTTCCGTAGTGCTACAGTACGATGCTCTTACAACTCGCTTCGATTGCGCGTGCGTAGACGCTTTTCTCAGCGCATCTTATATGGACGGCGTACTGTAGGCGCAGCAAAATCAATGGCGGACGGTATTTTTGGAATTTCGCGAAATTTTACAGAGCGTGAGTATTCGGCCAAAATCAGGCTAAATACACCGCAAATCGCCAAACAAACGACGGATTCGCGTTCTGCGGCGTCAGAAAGCCCAGACACAACTGTCAACGCAATTTTAAAAATTCGACCCCGGGACCTAATTTTTGGCCGGCCGGGTGCCGAAATCAGGGTAAAGGCGTCCCAAATCGCAAAACAAACGCCGGATTCGTGTTCAGCGTCGTCGGAAACCCCCGAAACAATTGAAAACACAATTTCGAAAATTTGACCCCGGGATTCAAAAATTCGGCGCGGCCGGGATACGGTACCTCAAAATGGTCAAAACACTTCGTCTAGACCAGCTTTTAACGCAGAACACGATGCAACGGTCAATTTGCCGCTAAAGGCACGCTTTCCGGCCCAAAAATCCATTCAAAGTCGAAAATCCCAATTTTCCGCTCGGGACCCGGGACTTTTGCCACCGCAGATCTCCCGAACGGCGAGACCGATCTCGGCAGTTTTGGTCTCAAATGAAAGGTAATATAAGTGTCCAGGTCAGAAATTAAATTGGTGAGGATCCGCCGTCGCAAACTCGAGTTCTGATTTTTTAAAGGTCGGAAAAAAATTTAAAATTTTGAATTTGCTACCGTACTCCCGCGTCCGACCACCTAAGGAGCCCGTTCCGGTTTTGCTCTGAAGAGCATCCAATGGGCTACAACATATCCAAAAATCACCAAATTCGGTCCACTTTTGCGACAGTTATGGCCTGCATATTTTTTTTTACTTAGTAAAAATTCGAATTTTTGAATTTTCGCAAAATTCTTCCACCGCCGAAATTTTTTCACCCCCCGAGCACGCTGCGCGTCGTCATAAGCTATCTTTTAAAAAAAAATTTGGCTCCCTAGGTGCTTCGTAGCGAGCGCTAGCCCCGAAGGTGTTAACTGTGGGCTTTTACCGCTCCTATAGTACTCCTTCGCTTTTCAAGCGGCGGAGTGCCAAAAATGGCCTGAAAATGAAACTTATCACCTGCGGCGCTTTGGAAAAACTCTGGATTTTGTGCCCCCGCATCGAAAATCCTGACCCAACAACCAAGGAACCAATCCACCTGGCCAGACTGCCGGCCAGCCTTCCCAGCGAGACGAAGTGGGCGATGTCGGCGAGGACGCTGTCCATAAACTCCTTGTTGGCCGGGAAGGTCAGGTGGAGAAGGTCGCCCGCCTCATTGCTATTATTGGAGGAAGCAGTAGGCAGCCGCCTGCGCTGCTTCGCCCCATCGGAAGGGGTGCAGGCTCGCACGCTCGTCAACAGGTAGCTCAGGTAGGCGGACTCGGACGGGTCGGCCTCCAGGGTTTCGGATGTGTCGTCAACCAGTGGCGCACAAAGTCAAGGCAAGCGCGTCCGCGAAAAGCGAAAACTCCGGTGATAAACAGCGAAGAAAACGCCTTCAAGTTTCTTCTCTCCTTCAACTGATCTTGGATCAAAATACGTCAGAAGCAAGATTGACAACGGGGCTTTCGTCGGTTCCGAAGTTACGGCTGCCTTTGCGCAGACCGGCGTTACAAGAGCTACCGTAGCCCCTTCATGGAAATCAGGCAACATGTCCGTCCCAGACCAAAAGTATTTGAATTCACTACGCATCAACGTGTGTTGCAGCGGGCCGATGCGCCGTAATCTGAACAGCGACGAGTGCACAGGCAAAAGCAACAAAAGCCGTACGTGTGCTGTGGCGTCTTCTGCATCTGTGGTGTTGAAACAAGATTAGTAGACGGGGGCAGAGCCCCTCGGGGCACTCCTCCCCTCTTTCAGAAGAATTTTGGGAGTTGAATCATGCTGCGCATTGATCAACGAGACATGTTAGTGAGGCTTAGTGGCCATGCTGATCGCAAAATTAATAGCAAATTCTGAATTGTGACCCTCCAATACCCCACATTTGACATACAGCACACCTAGCTTCAGCTGAACTGACACAACCAGGTTTTCCACTTGAGGGCACGTATGGTGGCAAGCAAATTCTTCACAAATGGTCCCACACATCTCAAAACGAAAAGACAACATCAAATTCGTGATCAGCATCCCCGAAAAGCCGGAATCGAGTACTTACACGGTAGGTGCCCGGGACAAATCGGGCAACCAAAATTTTGGCTTTGAATTTCCCGCAAAAATACGCGTCGGACCAAAAAAGTGCTTATAACAAAAACAACGTATCTTTTGATGCTCTATCACGTGGAAGTCCAACTGACACCGAAATATCTCAACTGACCCCACTTTGTACCGAAATACCGAAAATATGTTGAAAAAATTGAAATTTCGCCCAAAAATTGGCACCGTCCAAAGTTGAAACTTTGCCACAGTGAAGGTATTTGTAACACTCAAAAACTGTGCTAGTGTTGTCGAAATCGATTTGCACAGCAAGAAATGGGAAAGGACGAACTTTTGAATTTTGACCCAAAAATCGATTTTTTCAAATTTTCACCCAAAAATTGGCGATTCCGACAGAAGTAACGTACTACAATGTTGTGGAGCTCGTCGAGCTCTATCGATTGGTCTTTGCCCCATCTCGATATGGGCACCCTATCAAAAGTTACACCGACCCGAACTTTTACCCGGAAACCCAGGGCCCAACTTTGGAGTGAATTCCCCGGCCGGTCCCACTTCTGAGCGCATCATATAAAACGATTCTGGATAGAGCTATCCAAGTTCTTCAATTGGGGCAATTAACGTTCGGTCAGCCTTAAAAACAAGAAAACTATGACCTGACCGTGAACTCCTACTTTTGGGTGGAAAAACCCGGTTTTTGGTACCCGGCCCAAGCAGGCCTGGACCCAGCCCGACGGCGCCCCTACCATCGGATAGCCCAATGTCTTTTACATATTCGGCCCAAAGCTCGTCTCGCTCCGATCTACCGGAACACTATTCTAAGCGTCCAAAGTTCGTCGGAGGCCGAAAAACCGGGTTTTTGGCAACTTGCCAAAAATCGGGTACCGGGCGGAAGTCGAGACCCTCGATCCACCCTGCGCCTTCGAGAGATCTATCGAATAAAAAAAAATTCGCCCCGATCGGCCAACTCTAGCCCGACTTATGAGCGTTTGAATTTACACAGAATCCGCACCATCACTATAGCACTCCTCCCTTTTGGAGGGGAGGAGTGCCAAAAAGCAACAAAAGCCCTGTTGGCAACGCGGCGAATGGAGTAAATGTCGGATCCGAATAGTTTTGGTTTTGGACGGATATTGCCTGATTTCCATGAAGGGCTACGGTAGTTCTTGTAACGCCGGTCTGCGCGAAGGCAGCCGTCGAAGACTCTCAATAACTCACCGAAGTGCGTGAAGTATCGTTATACAATACTTTGCGCAACTTAGTGACTAGAACGTAACTCATATAGCATTATAGGAAAACATGGATACTGTACAATTTTGTGCCGAGCACAGTGTTCATCCAGTTTTCGTCTTGTGGCGGTTCTCAGCTTGTGGATGAAGTACATTAGCCAGTTTGTCATCATCTGGTGGCCAGCACTGCAAAAATCGTTCGCACCTTTTTCAAGTGGTCGTTTTCTGCGCTACAACAATATTTGAACTTTGAAGACATGCGCCACGTCGTTTGAACGCTCTCGATGCACTCTCGTGTTCTGTCAAATACGCTTGCTCACACGTTGACAAATTTTCGATATTCTTTTGGCGGAGTTTGTTTGCTTGCGGCGGCGGCGGAGACAAATCTTGCTCTAACAAGATTAGTAGACGGGAGCAAAGCCCCGCTGTGTACTCCTCCCCTCCTCTGAAAGAATTTTAGGAGGTCAAGTCAGCTCTTGAAGTAAGATACCCGATACCAATGGGACAAAATTTTTGGCACTCCTCCCCTACAAAAGGGAGGAGTGCTATAGTGATGGTGCGGATTCTGTGTAAATTGGAACGCTCATAAGTCGGGCTGTAGTTGGCCGATTGGAGCGAAGTTTTTATTCGACAGGTCTCTGGATGGCGCAACCTGCATCGAAGATCTCGACTTCCGTCCGGGACCCGAGTTTTGGCAAGTTGCCAAATACCCAGTTCCGTCGAAACTGCGTCGAAATCGGAGCAGACACGCTCGAAGTACAATCTTTATATGTTTAGTACTCACCCTTCTAGGGTCGGAGTGCTACAAATAAAAAATCCCGGGCGAAATTAATCTATGATATTAGTTATACACTCGTGCGATGGGGAACTCGTGAAGCGAAATTATGAGAGCGGCGAGTACTCACACTCTGAACAAGGGAAACGTGCAGGAGAACCTGCAGTGAAGCACTCCGACCAGAACGGGAGAAAGCAGGCCGCCACTCACTTATCATGAGAAATAAGGCCGATTTCCGCCCAAAGAGTCTCCACAAATTCCGCCGGCGCGGGAGTTCCAGAGTACGCAATTCCCTCCACCTACAAGGACCGGCCGGCGCGCAGCAGAACTAAACCGAAATCCTGTAGACCAGGACGAATTGAGCCCAAAATGCGCCATTTCGCTTCGATTCAACCAGTAGCCGGTAGCTAAGAATCAGGGCTGCGCCAATCGTAGACTCGCCTTCCCATTTTGGACGGGAAGAATTGACAATTCATGCGCAAATGCTTACTTTACCACGCCGTCTTTTCGCACTGAAATTTCCTTCAATTGTGAAGTTTGAATGCGCGCGCAAATTTGAGTTACAACATAGTTTGAGGAGAGTACGGTAAAAGTTGCATTCAAATTTGAACTTCGGCATTAGGAAAGTGGCTGTTTGAAGGCAAAATCGACACAGAATGGAGAAACCAATAGCAAATTCGCGTTCCTCGCCGCGAAATACCCTAGAATCGACACTTCAACTGTACAATTACCACACTTTCAGTTTCGTCGACTTAGGGCTTCGGTAGGTCGAAAATCGGCAAAAACTCGCGAATCTTGATCCGAGACGCCAAAATAACGCCAGATTCGGCATCAGCGACCTCAAAAGCACCGCAGTCAACTCCAACATTGATTTTGTCCGTGGGGGTGGAAATTCGAATTTTGGACGCGGCCGGGGTGCGGTAGCCGAAAGAATATTTTTGAAAATCGATTCCGGATCCGTTTTCAATGGGAAATCGCGTGGTGCAGTCCATTTGGCCATAAATCGTCGCAATCGGGCGCTAAAACGGCCAAAAGTCAAAAATTGGCATTTTCGACCCCCGACGGAGACCCGTTGTGACAGCAGAACTCAAGATTTCCTCGGCGGATTTCGGCGATTTTGGTCTTAAACGAAAGAGAACATGATAATCTTGCCGATTTGAGATATCTGGCCCGATCCAACAACTCCCTGATTTACTAGGATTTTTGAAAGGCAAATTTTTGTCAAAAAACCACTTGCGGCTACCGTAACCCGAGAACGCGTCGACCTAAGGGGTCGGGATTTTTTTGTCCCCTCTTCGTCTCGTCGAGGACTACAACATATCCAAAGGGCATCACAATCGGCCCATTATTCCAGAAAGTAGCGGCTACTGAACACTGAAAAAATTTTTGAATTTTCTCGAAATTTTCCCACTACGCGAAAAAAATGAAGGTCCGTCCACCCCTACTATCCCTCGAGAGCTATCGATTAAAAAAAACCCCGTCCAAATCGGATGAACCACGCGCGAGAAATCTTCGGGCAAAAAAGTTAGTCGGGAGCAGCTCCACTATAGCACTCCGCCCCTTTTGGCGGAATGCTAAAAACATTATAACTGCCGGAGCTTGTTCGGAGAACGTCGCCGCGTTGTACTCTCAATAGAAGAAACAGATTCTGTAACTGCAATTTTGAAACCTAACCTTATTCAGGGTGGCCCACCGAAAACCCGTGCTCTTTGCTGCCTTATATCTCTATCGTGAGTTGGTCGAATTGGCTAAAATTTTCAGCGATTATAGTCTAAGGTCTAACTTAAAGATACGATGAGTTCCAACTTTGTAAATTGTTTATCGCGGTCGTAGCACTGAAAATGCCTTCCTGGAGAGAATTGACACAAAACCGACAAAAATTTTGACTTTCTCCTCTTTTGCTCATTTATAGCTATATGATAAAGGATGTGAATTCCCGAGTTTCACAGTTTTGGTGTTACGTCGCTGCGCCCTCCATAGCGTCGTGAGTAACATGACGTCAAAGCTCTGCAATTCGTCATATCGAGCGTAACGTCGACATCTGAAATTACTGTAACTAACGCTTTGCTGGATGAAACGAGCTGATATTTTAACACGT
>JASAMZ010004507.1:0-102612 GCA_030248115.1 Linhomoeus sp. GSCO2_2 | reverse complement strand
TCAAGGACGCGTCCAACCCAACAGTCGAGAATAATCTCGAAGTCTACAGATTCACCCGTGTGACCTTTGGAGTGGTCTCAAGTCCATTCCTTCTGGGCGCCGTTCTGCAGTACCACTTGAAGAAGGATGGGTCAAAGACGGCGCTGAAGCTCGTGGACCAGCTCTACGTTGACAATGTCCTTTCTGGAGCTCCCACGACTGCTGAAGCGTTGAAGCTATATGAAGACTCAAAGCGGATCTTCAACGAGGCTTCAATGAATCTGCGAGAGTGGAATTCCAACTCTGAGGAATTCATGGCTGCTGTCCCTGAAGTCGACAGAGCCAAGCCAGAGAAGATGAAGGTTTTGGGCCTGCTGTGGAACGTCAAGCAAGACACATTGCAACTGAAGAAGCCCAAGCAAGAGAAGGACCCAGCTGAAGGTCCACCTACAAAGCGACAAGCCCTGAATTTCGTGGCCAGCGTCTACGACCCATTGGGTTTCGTCGCACCTGTGACGCTCCAAGGAAAATTGTTCATGCGCAAGCTGTGGCAACTGAACGTCGACTGGGATGAAGTGATTCCCCCTGAGTTGCTAAACGACTGGAATGAGCTGCGCTCCAGCCTGTCAAGGACACCAGAGTTCACCTTCCTACGGTTTCTGGGAGCCACCGGAGCCTTCCAGTCTCAACTGGCAGCCTTTGTCGACGCCTCAGGCAAGGCCTACGCTGCAGTAATCTACCTACGCTTGGAGCTGCCTACTGGAGAAGTCCAGACCAAGTTTCTGCTCGCCAAGACAAGAGTCGCGCCAAAAGGAATGTCCCTGCCACGTCTGGAATTGATGGCAGCTGTCATTGGCGTCAGAGCAGCCAACTTCGTCAAAAGGGAACTCAAGATTCCAATCAAGGAGACCACTCTGTTCACGGATTCAGAGTGCGTGCTGAAGTGGCTGAAGTCAAAGAAGCCTCAAACTGTCTTCGTCTCCAATCGTGTCAAGGAGCTCAAGAGCCACCAGGACGTCACGTTCAGATACGTTCCCACCGAAGAAAACGTCGCTGACTGCGCGTCAAGAGGGCTCACTGCTGAAGAGCTGCAAGGCTACCAGCCATGGAAGAATGGTCCACTGTGGCTGGCTGAGACGAAAGACAAATGGCCTGTGAAGAATCTGCCTGAAGTCACCCCTGAGGTCCTGAAGAAGATAGGATCAGAGCTGACAACTAATCAGCCCATCAGCTTCCATGAAATCTCAGCTGCCCCAACTGCCGTAGTGGCAGAGGCCTCTGAAATTGGCCTGGTGGACGTCAAGCGATTTGCCACCCTCAAGAATCTGGAAAGAACCGTTGCCTTCGTTCTGCGCTTTCTGAAGAAAAGGATCTGGTCCAGACTGAGCGACGCTACAAAGGAGCGCCACAAAACAACTCTCGGTTCACTGCTGAACAGAGTGTCTGACGCAGAATACATCACGACGAGTGATTTGGAAGCTGCCAAGCTAGTCGTCATCAAACAAGTTCAGCAGCAAAACTACGGTGAGCTGTTCAAGGAGCTGACATCTGAGAAAGCCAAGAAGAGCAGCCTCATCGACCAACTGGGTTTGTACCTCGATGCAAGGCAGATCATCCGATGCCATGGGAGAATTGGTAAAGCGTCCATCTCTGATGACGCCAAGTTTCCAGTGCTGCTGCCAAAGGACGACTGGTACACCAGACTGGTGATTGAAGCCACACATCTGCGTCACCATCACTGTGGCACTCTCCAGACTCTCGCCACCATTCGCAAGAAGTACTGGATCCCCAGCGGAAGAGCAACTGTTCGACAAGTACTTCAGAAGTGCCTGACCTGCCAGAGGGCCAGCGGCGGTCCTTACGCGCTGCCAAGAATGCCCGATCTGCCAGTGGAGAGGGTTCGACGTGCCCGGCCCTTCCAGTACACTGGGATCGACTACTTCGGACCACTATGGGTCAAGATGGGAGAAGAAAAGAAGAAGGTGTGGGTGTGCCTGTTCTCGTGTCTGGTAACACGAGCCATCCACCTGGAGGCTGCCATGGACATGACAGCCCCCATCTTTCTGAACTGTCTCCGACGCTTCATTGCTCGAAGGGGACAACCTGAGAAGGTGCTGTCAGACAATGCCCCCCAGTTCAAGCTGGCCAAGGGTGCTGTGGAGTCTGTCTGGTCCACTCTGACCACCTCCAATTCTTTTCGCCACTACTGTGCCACTGAAGGCATCAAATGGCATTTCATCCCAGAGTATGCTCCCTGGCAAGGTGGAGCCTATGAGCGCATGGTCGCGCTGGCAAAGAGTACTCTCAAGAAAGCGATCGGCCGAGAAATGCTCGACTTTGATCAACTGCAGACTTTCTTGGCGGAGGCTGAAGCAGTCGTCAATTCAAGACCACTCACCTACGTGGCAGACGACATCAATTCACCTGAAGTTCTGCGTCCAATTGACTTCCTCATCCCTGAAGGACAAGTGGGTGCGCCCCAGCTGGAGGGAGATCACGACGACGCCGAGTACGTCCCACTGCGACTGAACTCCAAGCAAAAGCTTGTGAAATTCTGGAGCGAAACTCAGAAGCATTTGGATCACTTCTGGGAAATGTGGCAGAACGACTACCTGCAGAGCCTTCGGGAGAGATACAAAAGGACTCACCCCACTGGTCGACTGGCAAAGCACGTCCCGCCGAAAGAGGGAGCCTTGGTGATTGTCAAGGAGGAACTGATGCCCAGAGGAGCCTGGAAGCTGGCTCGCGTACACAAGCTCCTCCCCAGCCACGATGGCCAAGTCCGATCTGCAGAAGTAATCCTGCCCAACAAGAAGCGGTTGACAAGGCCAATCAACCTGCTATACCCTTTGGAAATCGACGCTTCAGAAGATTCGACTGCGGATCACGAGAACCAAGCGCCGCTGAAAGACAGCGCCGCTACAGATACGATTCCAAACCTTCCAGATAGAAGGCAAGAGCGCCACATCGGCTACCAACCGATCGCCAGCAGAACGAGAGGTGCCCACAAGAAGGCTCAAGGACTGCAGCCGAACGTTGCCTTCGTCTGCTTACTGTTGCTGGCTCACTGCTGCTTACCAGTGGTCAGCGCGTTCGCGTCCACTCTGCCAGCCTGTTTCCCAGACGCCTACGAGGCGCCACCGGACTTCTACAACCAGCTCTCGTTCTACAACTGCTCCGATTCCCACAATGGCACGATAGCTCAGAAGCTGAAGGATCCATTTGGGAAACTGTGCCTGCAGCGAATGGGCTGCACTGAGCGGATTCTGAAGAATGGGCCAGAAGAAGTGGAACTTCTTTCCGCAGTGCACCAGAGCGCTGATGTGGTCTCGACTGCGGCTGAAACTGAAGCCAAACACAAGGAACCACTCAGCGGCCTTGGTCCCTTCAGTTCGAGGGACAATCTTTTCGCTTGGGAGGTGTCTACAAGGTCCTCCACTACGACGTCTACTTCTACCATGCCCTCGACTACAACGACGTCGACTACGACGACGTCCACTTCTACGACGTCAACTACTACGACGTCCACTTCTACGACGTCCAGTTCTACGTCGACTTCAACGTCATCCACTACTACGACGTCGACCACAACGATGCCGACCACGACGTCGTCCACTAGTACGACGACCACTACAACGAGTTCGACTTCTACAACGTCAACTACGACAACCACTGTGAAGTCGACTTCTTCCAGTTCGACGACGACTACAGCGTCTATGACGTCGACTACTGCATCAACCACGGCAGGTTCGACTGCTACTACTGAGCCGACGAATGTGGCCAAACAAGTAGCCAAGCCTGACACGTGGCTATCTGATCAGAATTTCCTGAAACTGCCTTCTGAAGAGAACTACACTATGCGGAAGTTGTTGACCGCCCCTGCGATTTCTGCTGCTCAAGGAGTGCAAGGTGCAAATGGCACGGCAGAACCAGTCCAAGTGGACATACAAGTGGTGGAAAACGAAGAAGGCAGAAGAATCCTTCCCAGAAGCGCCTGCATTGGATGCCGCGCAACCTGTGTTAAGGGAGGAATTCAAGTCGCGCTCGACGACAATATCCAGTTTGTGGAAATCTGCTCCATGGGCTACTGCTACAGAACCAGTTTTCCAGAGGAGGAAATTATTCAAATGTTGCCCAGCTCTGTGAGCATTGTGGATCACCACGTCACAGTGAAGATTTGGAGCAGTGGAGTGGTAGTCAAGCAGTCTGAACTGGAGTGCTCAGCTGAGCCATTCTGCGAGCAAATCGATTGCTACATCTGCTGGTTGAGATTGAAGAACCTCCAGTGTTCCTCTCCAGCAGCCATCGTGACAATGGTCGCCATTCTTTACCTACTGGTCATAAGCTGCTACATCTTGGCCGTGGCAGCCTCAGCTTGCTACACGATAGCGAAGGTCGCTTTCAAGTGCGTCTCTTGCACCACCAGGTGCTTCTGCGTGATCTTCAAGAAGGTGAAGAACAAGGCGTACAGGAAGACAGTGCTGCCACTCTACGAAGCAGTCATTGTAGCGGCGGAAGAAAACAAGAATGCTGACAACACGCCAGCGGCAAGAAGGCCAACTGCCAAGGAACACAACGTTCGAAAGCTGCCATACCTGCTGGCGTTGCTGTGCCTAATGCCTGCGGCCAAAGCTTGCAGTGAAGTCACGACGCTGAAGGCTCATTCGTCCCAGTGCACGAGAACTTCAAGTGATGGGCGAATGGAGTGCGCCATCCAAGAGACGCTGCGAGTCTCCATTGTACCGCAAGGCCAAGAAATCTGCGTCCTGCTCCAAGATCCAATGGAGGAAAACATTGGGCTTCTAGAACTGAAGGTCGATAATGTTCAACTACTCTGCCAGAAGCGATCCCAGTACTTCACAAGGGACTTCACCATGGAGGCAGAGGGAAAGAAGAGATGCCCAGGGGCAGGATCGTGCTGGGCTGATTTGACAACAAAGACAGACAAGTGTCTGTTCATCTACCCACACTCGAAGCTGGAAGAGTTTTCTGAAGTGGCCAGAAATAGTCCTGGTTTCACCCACTGCATGGAGGGATGCGGCAGCATTCCCTGCGGCTGCTTTCTCAACGAGCCAGCCTGCATCTTCTGGCGAACCTATGCCGTTCCTGCCGGTGATGCCGTCTACGAGGTCTTTTCCTGTACCCAGTGGACACCAGTGCTGTCGGCGCAAGCCAAGTTCGTCTTCAGCGGCGAGAACAAGACTGAAGCTGTGAAGGCCAATATCACAATGAGGCCCGGAGTGCAGTCTTCGTGGAATGACCTGAAGCTGAAGATGTCCACGACGTCGTTGTCCCTCCCACCAACGCCTATTCTGAGTCAAGCATTCATCACGAATGGAAATAAGACCAGCGTGGTGGCCGCTTCAGCAGCTGGACAACCCGTCAGCGGCACCATTGGCAGCCTTCAATGCAAAACAAGAGCCAGAGCTGAGAATTTCCAGTGTGAATTGTCCCACGACACGTGCAACTGTGCCGTGTCCGACTACCAGGGATCAGTCTCCTGCAGTTGCAGCAACGTCGACAACTCCGTGGTGTTTGGTCAACAACACATGCTCCTGCCACTGGAGTCCGTCGGGGTGACTTTCGTGCCGTCTCAGAAGACAGGAGTAGTCGCCCTCATGCACACGACAACTGCATTCGAGGTTCAACTGGAAATCCCTGGCGTAAAAATGTGGTCACAAGTTGACAAAGCGAGGTGCAAGATACGCCCAAAGCATCTGCAAGGGTGCTACAGCTGCACCATCGGCGCTCAGTTCAAATTCACCTGTCAGACCGACTTTGGGCAAGGTCTGGCCAGAGTAACCTGTGGAGAGGCCAACTTCGGAGTCCTCTGCAGAGAAGAAGAGAGGGAGTACGTCAAGGTGGTGCTGTTCCATCAGCCACAGGTGGAGGAGAACTGTCGCGTGGACTGCCCCGGAGGAGGCAGTACCTTCCGACTAGAAGGTCAACTGCACGACGTCGGAACGGACTCCGTCGCGCAGTCCAGTCTCCTGACCGTCCCCAGAGACGCCAACTCGACCTTTGGCGCCTTTGATTTCTGGGACATAGGGAAGAGTTTAGGCAAAATTCGCATATTTGAAGCCGTAGCAGCCGTAGTAAGCTCAGTCTTCGCTTTCTTTCGCGACTTGTGGAAGTACTTCGGCTACCTGAAAGCTTTGCTAGTCACTGCAGCCATTCTGATTCTGCTAGGCTTGGCGCTCTGGTTGACTTTCAAGCTTCAGCTAATGTTTGCCTTGCTGTCTAAGGTTTCCAGCGGCATTAAGTACGCGCTAGGTCTGCACAAGAAGAAGCGATAAATCTGCAATTTTGATGCTGTTTCTGTTATCGCTTTCCGCCACTAAACTTTTTTCTGTCGGGAGTGTCGCGGATAGCGAGTGCTTCTATTCTTAGCCGCCTGTTCGTCTGTAGGTAGGTCTAAAGCCGATATGCGCCTACTTCAGTATGTATGTAGCGCCACCAGTTGCTAGTAATTAGTCTTAAGTCCGTGCGCAGACAACAGTTGGCTAGGGCTAGCGAGAGCTTTTGGGGGTTCCGTTCTTGGAGTGGAAGTGTGAGTGTGAGGCAAAGAAAGACCAGAAAACGTGCAAAGCCCCACCACACGGGACACTAGCTCTCTTGTTGGTGCAGTAGAAGTGCCGCTGCCCAACACATCTTTAAGTTAGTCTATGTCCCACAATCGTTCAAAATTTGAGCCAAATCGGCCGTCATACGCAAAAGATATAAGCCGACAAAGAGCACGACTTTTCGGTGCCTCACCCTGTAGGTAGGTAGACTAGTACACGTGAAACACGGTACCTAACTTTGAGGCGTTTGTTGTATAGCATAAGCAGTCTGGAATACAAGCTCGACTTTTCAACCCGGAGCTTGTAAATAGACTTCACTGGCTTCTCTTTCTTGGCTAAGGCGCACGATACGACAGTGTTGAAACGGGCAGCAAAATAACAGATACTGTGGCAGGATCCACAACGAGTTATCACCTTTATGACTTGAGTTCTACCTCTCCATTCTACGGTTGCTAACAATTAATTGGAAGACGAGAGACTTAATCATCTACGCTAAGCGCAATAGCGGAGATTACGTTGTATAGTGCTGCCATTATGTCTGGGAGTGATGGGAGCTGTTGCAGATAAGTTGGGACGAAGAATCGGTCCTAAACTGTGGCCGGCGTCCGCGCTCTGCAAAACGATTGTCGTCGTCGTCGTCGTCGTCGTCGTCGTCGTCGTCGTCGTCGTCGTCGTCGTCGTCGTCGTCGTCGTCGTCGTCGTCGTCGTCGTCGTCGTCGTCGTCGTCGTCGTCGTCGTCGTCGTCGTCGTCGTCGTCGTCGTCGTCGTCGTCGTCGTCGTCGTCGTCATCGTCGTAGTCGTCGTCGTCGTCGTCGTAGTAGTCGTCGTCGTCGTCGTCGTAGTTGTTGTTGTCGTTGTCGTCGTTGTTGTTGTCGTCGTCGTCGTCGTCGTTGTCGTCGTCGTCGTCGTCGTCGTCGTCGTCGTCGTCGTCGTCGTGGTTGTTGGTGTTGTGGTTGTTGTTGTGGTGGTTGTTGTTGTGGGTGTTGTTGTTGTTTTTGTTGTTGTTGTTGTTGTTGGTGTTGTTGGTGTGGTTGTTGTTGTTGTTGTTGTTGTTGTTGTTGTTGTTGTTGTTGTTGTTGTTGTTGTTGTTGTTGTTGTTGTTGTTGTTGTTGTTGTTGTTGTTGTTGTTGTTGTTGTTGTTGTTGTTGTTGTTGTTGTTGTTGTTGTTGTTGTTGTTGTTGTTGTTGTTGTTGTTGTTGTTGTTGTTGTTGTTGTTGTTGTTGTTGTTGTTGTTGTTGTTGTTGTTGTTGTTGTTGTTGTTGTTGTTGTTGTTGTTGTTGTTGTTGTTGTTGTTGTTGTTGTTGTTGTTGTTGTTGTTGTTGTTGTTGTTGTTGTTGTTGTTGTTGTTGTTGTTGTTGTTGTTGTTGTCGTCGTCGTCGTCGTCGTCGTCGTCGTCGTCGTCGTCGTCGTCGTCGTCGTCGTCGTCGTCGTCGTCGTCGTCGTCGTCGTCGTCGTCGTCGTCGTCGTCGTCGTCGTTGTCGTTGTCGTCGTCGTCGTCGTGTCGTCGTCGTCGTCGTCGTCGTCGTCGTCGTCGTCGTCGTCGTCGTTCCTTCAGGACCTTTTGACATAGTAGCTGTTGGGTTATGATGCAGACAAGCGGGGTGTCCACCGCACTCTCCACCGCTGCTCAGCGCGACAGCCTTGGTGGTCAGCATGTTTCTTCAGTCGGTTTCTGGAAGGGTTCTGTCCGAAACGAAGCGCTGCAATAAAGACAGTCGTGACGTTTCGAGTCGAGCATAACTGCCGCTTTAACGCAGGGTCATCACCTACCCACAGGCCTCAGCCTGCCTACCTACGCGTGATCACAGAGTTGCAACACCAATGTATTGAATTCAAGCCGCGCCTACCGCATCTGCCTGCGGACGATTATACCGTAAATCCTCCATTAAGCGCCCCCCCCCCTCGAATAAGCGCCCCCCCCCCCTCCAATAAGAGCCCCCCCCTAGAGGGAGGTTGAAAAAATAAGCGCCCCCCCTCCAATAAGCGCCCACCTTTTGTTAGTACCAGCAGCACTAGCACTACCATACGTGCTCTGTGACCATTCCTAACACAAGTTTTGGCTACATATGACAGCACTACTACTAATTGCAGGTATTCTGATCAAAAGCTATACAGTTTCAGTCTGAAATCTATGCAGATGTGCGCAAAAATGTGTCAGCAACGGAGAATTTTGGTGAAATTTTGGCACTCCTGAGGGGTCGAGTTAATAAGCGCACCCCCTCGAATAAGCGCCCCCCCCTCCAATAAGCGCCCCCCCTAGAGGTAGGTTGAAAAAATAAGCGCCCAGGGCGCTTATTGGAGGATTTACGGTAACTGGAAATTGAAAGCAAATGGCCTATGTACCTGTGTACCTACCTACCTAGACAAGGAGCGTTTAGACCAAACCCTCTTCCAAGCTTAGGCAGTATTTACTCGTTTCCTAACCAAACGCGGCGCGTAAGTTTCGCTTCTTGCAGAATTTGCGTCTCTTCTGGCACAAACAGCCTCAGACGGCGCGCATAGGAGAGGGCGAGGAGCAAAGGCTCAGTCAGCCTCAAGGCCGCTCGCGAGAAAGTCATCCGACCCGACGCCTTTCTTCGACGCCGCGCTGCAGACGACAATTTGAGAACGGTTTTTCTTCCTCCCTCCATCCCACCCTCCCTCTCTCCCTCCCTTCCGTGCGGAAGCAAGTTTGCGCCCCAGAAACGACCCATTTAACCCATCGCCGGCCGACACACACGCACGCAAAGACGTTGGACGGTTATACTTGGCGGAGGCGAAAAGAGTTAGATAGGTCGGTAGACAAACCTGTCTGTCGCCCATCTTGCCTCTCTCCGTTCGCTGAGTGGGCGCGACAGGCGCCATTCGAAGGAGTCGGTCGACCGAGACGGACAGTCAGACGACAGGCGACACCGCCGCCCGATCAACAACTGGCTAGACGGCTCTTGTTGTCACGAAAGGGTTGGTTTGCCCTCTACTTAGGGGGGAAAGTTGGCGTCACACTGTCCCCGCATGCTTCCGATCGTTAGAAGTACATGCTCACCTTGGAAAATTGCACTCTGCAACGTTTTGTTGTGTCACCTTCGGTTCATTTCGTTAAGATACCGTTAATCGTAGTTGCACGTATCTTCCGATGCCTACTCTCTTTGTTCGAAGTGACCTGAGTTCCGCAAGGATTTCTTGAACGGCAAGACGGTACCGTATGCTCGTAGTGTTCCGTCCTTCATTTGCATGTACACCGCGTGGCGCTTCGTCCGTGGTTCGAAACCTCTTCGTTATTTCATTAGTCACTAGCCTTCCTTCCCGTTGCAGAAGAACTGCTCACGTTCAGATTGCGTTTGTGATAAGCTTCACTCAGGTTCACAATGCGCTTCTGCTACGGTATGCTCAATGCGCTTGTGCTAAGGTCCGCTTAGGTTCACAGTGCGTTTGTGCTAAGGTCCGCTCAGGTTCACAGTGCGTTTGTGCTAAGGTCCGCTCATGTTCACAATGCGCTCGCTTGTGCTAAGGTCCGCTCAGGATGACAATGCGCTTGTGCTAAGGTCCGCTCAGGATGACAATGCGCTTGTGCTAAGGTCCGCTCAGGCTCACAATGCGCTTGTGCTAAGGTCCGCTCAGGTTCACACGAGCGGTGGGGCACACGCAAAGGCAAGGATCGCGGCTGGATTTGCATCGTCACGCGCGCGCGCACAAAAGCTTGTCTAGCTGTCGCAACTGGACCAGACGAAACCCGCCGCGATGTTCGCTCTCTCGTAGGGCTCACGCCCGCGCGCGCTTCCTTGACTGACGACCGTCGTTGGCTCGAAAGGCAGCACCTGTGCGGGTCCCCTTGACGTCGCCCAATCGCTCTCTCCGTCGCTCTGGAAAGATGGAAGCGTGTTATAGAATCCAAGGCCACGCCGTTTGGTGCTGGTGGCAGGGTTCCGGGCCAGTCCACACGATGCACAGCTAACAGCGTACGCGGTGGCGAGAAGGAATACAATAAGGGCAAGAAAGTACTTCCCTTTAGTCGACAGAACCATGATCTTGCCTTGCGCGGGGTTCCGTGGCGTTGATCGCCGCTGGTTGGTCGGGAGACAAGCGTTTAGGCCGATAAACAAACTGGCAGCACTTCAACCACACGGGATAGATACGGAATGGACGGAACACCGAATGGCAGTCGGCCGGCGGCTTTATAGACCCGGCCGACACAATAGCGACACACAGTAGATCACAATTTGCCTGCTGTGCGATAGAAACAATTCAAACGTTCAAAGGGAAAAGAACGGGGGAGAATCACAAACTACGGTCGTATATATGTTCAAAAGAGGGCGTATACGGTAGCTACATATAGGGACACAGCGATAGATAGTGTCAATCGATGTCGGCCCGGAACCCCTCCAACAGGCTTTAAGCGCTACGATCGGTTGAAAACAGTGGCTTTCAAACTAGGTAGGTAGTTGCCAGTTGGTAGACGTTCGACGCAAGACGCAACGCAAACAGACCGCCGAGCGCAAGTGTCGTTTGCTTCAGAAGCTTATATACGGTAGGAAAAGTACGCGAACAACTGAAGTGTGCCTGCAATTGGCGGGGAAATCGCTTCACTGTCACAGAAGTCATTTGCACGCTCTCCTCATAGGTTCCTTTGGGGGGGGGGGGGGTGGGGCGGGCGTTGGGGGGGGGGTTACCCCCCCCCCCCCCCTGGCCATCGGCCGATACGGACGAGGTTCCGGAACCGACCCCCCCCCCCCGGACTCCTATCCCAGACCGACCCCCCCCCCCCCTAGCGACCCCAAATTGCCGAAAATGGCGCGGTGTTTTGTGTTTTGGTTGTCTATTTTCTTTTTTTTTCGCCCGGCCTCAGCCGGGCGAACCCCTACGAGAGCTTATCGTTCGTTCGTGCGTGCGTGCGTGCGTGCGTGCGTCCGTTACGCTCTCAGATCTCGGCGTTGGAAAGTCGTAGGAAGGAGATCTTGGGCTCTACGGAAAGCTCTCGACTCACTGGTAATGTTGCTAAGAGACTTCGAAATTCAAAAGTTTGAATTGCGCGCGCTACAGTAACCCGAAGGTCTAAAAGGAAAACGGCTCTAACTCGCTCGTCTTACGTCGTAGAGCGGCGTGCGATAGCTCAACTAAAAGGTCTCGACGTGCTCTTTCGTTTGGCATTACAAATTTTCTTAATTACGCAAACACGCAACACGAAAAGCGACATTCTCGCGTTTTTAACGCAGAAATCGCTCTAACTCGCTCAGCGTGCGTCGTACGGAGACGATCTTGGGTTGGTTGGATAGCTCTCGACTCACTGATCATTTGTTCTTCTATTGGTCGAAACTCAAAAGTTTGAATTTCGGGAGCTACAGTAACCCAAAAGTTTAAAACGCAAAACTTATCTAACTCGCGCGTCTTCCTTCATAGAGAGACGATCTTGAGTTCCTTGAATAGGTTTCGGCACACTGATAATTCCGTTAAGAGAAGTCGAAATTCAAAAGTTAGAATTGCGCGCGCTACAGTAACCCGAAGGTCCAAAACGCAAAATGGCTCTAGCACGCTCGTCTTACGTCGTAGAGCGGCGTGCGATAGGTCAACTAAAAGGTCTCGACGTGCTCTTTCACTTGGCGTAAAAATTTTGTTAATTACGCAAACACGCACCACGAAAAGCGACGTTCTCGCGTTTTTAGCATAGAAATCGCTCTAACTCGCTCAGCGTGCGTCGTAGAGAGACGATCTTGAGTTGCTGGATAGCTCTTGACTCACTGATCATTTATTCTTCTATTGGTCGAAACTCAAAAGTTTGAATATCGCGAGCTACAGTAAGCCAAAGGTTCAAACAGCAAATGGGCCCTAACTCGCTCGTCTTACGTTGTAGAGCGGCATTCGTTTGACCGTTTGAAAGCTTACGTGGAGGCAGTTGTTGAACGGTCATTGCCAAAAGAAATACTTTTGTTTTTTTAAACCCTTGTCTTACGAACAACTTTGTCTACTAAAAAATTTAATCCCGGGCGATCCCAATGTTGCCTTGCAACAACCGCTCAGAAATGCGTGTGTCTTGCTCAAAAATTTAATCCCGGGCGATCCCAATGTTGCCCTGCAAGAACCTCTCAGAAAGGAGCGTGTCAGAAGTAGCGCATGAATAGTGGACTCCGGGCGGGCGCGCGTCATATCGGAAAGGCTTCGAAATACTTTACAAAAGTATCCACTCTTTTACTCTTCCACTTTAAAACACTCACAAACCACTCTGTATTAATAAAACAACTCAACTTTTTTAAAACAGCTTGTTATACTCCACAAAAAAGTGTGGAGTATATAGCGTTTGTGCGCGAAACGCAGAATATTACAGTCAACGGCGTTCGCGCGTGAAGCGGCCGATTTGCAAACGGTCTTTTGCGTTGGGTAGGCCTAGTAGGTGGGCAACCTGCACGACATACGGGGTCACGCTCCGGGACCCCGTTGGCGGGAAATTCAAAAATTTAAATTTTCAAAGTACTGAAAATTGGGTTGGGCAAGGTAGAACTCGAAAAAGTTGCATATAATGGTATATACTATCTTTTGATATGTTGTAGCCCTCGATAGTGCCGAGCACGCAAAAAAAGAATTGGGTTGCTGCGGGACCCATTTTGGCGCCAAATTTGAAAAAATCGCGAATTTTGGCCCCGGGTCAACTATGACGGGCTGCTGTGCGAGCTAGGTAGCAGCTAGAGCGGCGAGACCACTCTTGTTGCTCCTTCCCAGATGTCCTCTATCGAATGAGCCATGAACGGAGAAAATCGGGCGAAACAAAAAAAACTTTCTTACACTGCGACTTTTTCGACTCCGGGGTCGAAAATTGCGATTTTCGCTTTTCGGCGTCTATTGCGCTCGAATGCGTGGCCGAATCGTTCCAAAAGTGGTTTCAAACGATTCTGCGTTTAAATCTGGCCCAGAAAAGTATTTTTGAAAATTTGCAGAGCTACAGTATCCCTGCCGCGTCGGTTTGAATTATGGGCGTCGGGTCGACTTAGCCAATATTATACCCGATTTCGGGGTTTTCGGGGGCGTTGATTACGGGGGGTTGGGGGGGGGGGGGCAAAAGTAATGCCGAATTCGTGATCTACATCCCAGAATACCCCAGAATCGACATACAACACCCCTAGCTTCCTATGGACCCCCGGAACCGGAATTCTGCACTTGGGGTACGGTAGCATGCAAATCCGTCATAAGTACGTTAAACATCATCTAAATAATAAACGAATGCTAAATTCGTAATCAGCGCCCCCGAAAACCCCGAAATCGAGTATAATGTCGCGAAAGTCGACCCGACACCCAATGTTCAAATGGACGCGGCAGGGATACTGTGGCTCTGCAAATTTGTCAAAAATACTTTTCTGGGCCAGATTTAAGCGCAGAATCGTTTGAAACCACTTTTGGAACGATTCGGCAACGCATTCGAGCGCTATAGACGCCGAAATGCGAAAATCGCAATTTTCGACCCCGGAGTCAAAAAAGTCGCAGTGTAAGAAAGTTTTTTGTGTTTCGCCCGATTTTCTCCGTTCATGGCTCATTCGATAGAGGACATCTGGGAAGGAGCAACAAGAGTGGTCTCGCCGCTCTAGCTGCTACCTAGCTCGCACAGCAGCCCGTCAAAGTCGACCCAGGGCTAAAAATCGCGAATTTTTCAAATTTGGCGCCAAAATGGGTCCCGCAGCGATCCAATTCTTTTTTTGCCAACCCGGCACTATCGAGTACTACAACATATCAAAAGATAGTATATACCATTATATGCAACTTTTTCGAGTTCTACCTTGCCCAACCCAATTTTCAGTACTTTGAAAATTTAAATTTTTGAATTTCCCGCCAACGGGGTCCCGGAGCGTGACCCCGTTTGGTGTCCACCCTGCCCACCCACTAGGCCTACCCAACGCAAAAGACCGTTTGGAAATCGGCCGCTTCACGCGCGAACGCCGTTGACTGTAATTTTCTGCTTCCGCGCACAAACGCTATATACTCCACACTTTTTTGTGGAGTATAAAAACCGCGACAAAGACAAGGAAAGCATTCACAACTATTAATATGTGTATTCGAATGAGCCCAAATTTTGCAGGGTAATACTCCAATGTCACACCTATAAAACAAAAGTGACCAGTAGAAAATCCATTGAGTCACGCGAAAACGCCTCGTGAATAAGCGTTGCGGATTTCTCATACTGTCATGAAGTCCTGCTCTATTCGTGGTAGAACCTATCATTTGGTAGACCTTAATAGAAACCATGCGGTTTCAAGCGCGTGGCATTTTCGCGTGAGTCAATAGATTTTTATACTCCACAAAAAAGTGTGGAGTATATAGCGATTGTGCGCGAAACGCAGTAATTTCTAACGGATGGTGTTCGCGCGTGCAGCGGCCGATTTGCAAACGGTCTTTTGCGTTGGGTAGGCCTAGTAAGTGGGCAGGGTGGACACCAAACGGGGTCACGCTCCGGGACCCCGTTGGCGGGAAATTCAAAAATTTAAATTTTCAAAGTACTGGAAAATGGGTTAAACAAGGTAGAACTCGAAAAAGTTGCATATAATGGTATATACTATCTTTTGATATGTCGTAGCCCTCGATAGTGCCGAACACGCAAAAAAAGAATTGGGTCGCTGCGGGACCCATTTTGGCGCCAAAGTTGAAAAATTCGCGAATTTCGGCCCCGGGTCAACTTTGACTGGCTGCTGTGCGAGCTAGGTAGCAGCTAGAGCGGCGAGACCACTCTTGGTGCTCCTTCCCAGATGTCCTCTATCGAATGAGCCATGAACGGAGAAAATCGGGCGAAACACAAAAAACTTTCTTACACTGCGACTTTTTCGACTCCGGGGTCGACAATTGCGATTTTCGCGTTTCGGCGCCTAGAGCGCTCGAATGCGTCGCCGAATCGTTCCAAAAGTGGTTTCAAACGATTCTGCGCTTAAATCTGGCCCAGAAAAGTATTTTGGAAAAATTGTCGAAGCTACAGTATCCCTCCCGCGTCCGTTTGAATTTTGGGCGTCGGTCGACTTTGCCAATATTATGCTCGATTTCGGGGTTTTCGGGGGCGCTGATTACGAATTTGGTATCCGTTCAGTGTATAGATGATGTTTGAACGTACTTACGACGAATTTGTATGCTACCATACCCCAAGTGCAGAATTTCAGTTCCTGGAGTCCATAGGAAACTAGGGGTATTGTATGTCGAATCTGGGGTATTTTGGGATGTAGATCACGAATTCAGCATTGCTTTTGCGATTGGGAGTGTCAGGAGGCCACAACAGCAGAGGAGTCACCGTGAGTAGGAGTCCAAATTTGTGGAGTATACTGCGTCCCCCGGACGACTTGCCTGGTCTACTGGTCACTTCTGTTTTATAGGTGTGACATTGGAGTATTAACCTGCAAAATTTGGACTCATTCGAGTGCACATGTAAATAGTTGTGAATGCTTTCCTTGGCTTTGCCGCGGTTTTGGAAGTGGCATCGCTTGAGCCTCTGTTACTTGCGCTATGCAAAACCAAATTCGATAAAATTTGGTGTGCTAGACAAGAACTCAATCGTGTACTTTCGTGCACAATTTGGTCTTGCTGCGACCAGTCGTGTGGGAGTAGCGAGCGAAAACAAAACAGCTTACATTTTTTTGCACCACCCGGTATATAACGTGGGCCTTGGCTATCTGCCAGAACGCTGCCTACAAGCGGGTCGTTGCCACAAACTGAACTGACCACTTCGTCCAAGGGGTTGTAGGAGGAGCAGGCGGAGACGCTGGAGTCGTCCGCCTCCACGTGACTCTCGAGACGGCCGCTGTCGCTGATCGTCGGGTCCTCCGTGGTGGCCGGCCCCGTCTCCGAGCCCTCCTCCTCCTCTTCCTCCTCCTCCTCGACCACCTCCATCGCCCCTTCCCCCTCGTCCTCCTCGCCCTTCTTCTGCTCCTCGTCGTTGTCAGGTGCTTCATCCCGTTTCTCATCATCTTCCAGACCAGGTGGAGAACCATCCGTTGCCGAACGCGCGTCGGCCGCCTCTTTGGATGTCGAAGGAGGAGATGGAGGAGGCTCGTTCTCCTGCTTAGAATAGAATTTCGCGACAGATAACGGTTGAGCCAAATGCTCGTTCGCGCACCTTGTCCTCAAGTTCCACGGTATGCTCGGGTTCTGCACCGGTAGAAGTCTCAGGCGGCGGTTCCTCTGCGTGCCCTGAGCTCTCAACAGCATCAGCGTCAACCGTTGTAGTTGTAAGGTCCTCAGGAACGTCTTTGACTCGCTGGCGTTGAACTCGCTGGATCTGCTCTTCCAATGCATAGGGGTTAATGGCCGTCTTGGTGTCCACCGTAAACGCGCCGCGGTTAACGTCCACTTTGGCGGAGCCTACAATCGAGTCCAAGAGTGCCTGCATCAAACTGCCTGAAGCGCTCACCTCAATCGGCTTAGTATCGCTATTGTAATTGTCATCGAATATGAAGTCTTCTATCATTACCTGCTGCTGCAGAAGCGGCAACAGCAGCAGTAGTGGCCGCAGGGACGGGCGGCGGCGCCACTCCAGGTCTGGAGGCGGGGCTTGGGGAGGTGGAGTCGACGGGCCTTCCCACCACCAGTCGGATGGGCAGATGCTCCTGCTGCTGACGGAGTATCATGGCCACCTGCTGCGAGGACATGCCCTGCAGATTCACGTTGCCGATCTGCAGCAGGTGGTCGCCGGCCCGCAGACGGCCGTCCTGAGCGCAACGGGGTTCGCTCTGGTTTCTAGGTAGTTTGACCGAGCCATAGGCAGGCGCGCACGGCGTATTACTTTAAAGGTGAGTGCTGTTTAGTCAGTTTACGGACACAATTTGTAATGACTCAACTCCTTATGTAGTTCCAATTTTTTAGCCCGGCCTCAGCCGGGCGAACCCCTACGAGAGCTTTTCGTGCGTGCGTGCGTCCGTCCGTCCGTCCGTCCGTTCGTTACGCTCTCAGATCTCGGCGTTGGTAAGTTGTAGGAAAGAGATCTTGGGCTCTACGGAAAGGTCTCGACTCACTGGTAATGTTGCTAAGAGACTTCGAAATTCAAAAGTTTGAATTGCGCGCGCTACAGTAACCCGAAGGTCTAAAAGGAAAACGGCTCTAACTCGCTCGTCTTACGTCGTAGAGCGGCGTGCGATAGCGCAACTAAAAGGTCTCGACGTGCTCTTTCGTTTGGCAATAAAATTTTTCTTAATTACGCAAACACGCAACACGAAAAGCGACATTCTCGCGTTTTGAACGCAGAAATCGCTCTAACTCGCTCAGCGTGCGTCGTACGGAGACGATCTTGGGTTGGTTGGATAGCTCTCGACTCACTGATCATTTGTTCTTCTATTGGTCGAAACTCAAAAGTTTGAATTTCGGGAGCTACAGTAACCCAAAGGTTTAAAACGCAAAACTTATCTAACTCGCTCGTCTTCCGTCATAGAGAGACGATCTTGAGTTCCTTGAATAGGTTTCGGTACACTGATAATTCCGTTAATAGAAGTCAAAATTCAAAAGTTTGAATTGCGCGCGCTACAGTAACCCGAAGGTCCAAAACGCAAAACGGATCTAACACGCTCGTCTTACGTCGTAGAGCGGCGTGCGATAGGTCAACTAAAAGGTCTCGGCGTGCTCTTTCACTTGGCGTAAAAATTTTGTTAATTACGCAAACACGCACCACGAAAAGCGACATTCTAGCGTTTTAGCATAGAAATCGCTCTAACTCGCTCAGCGTGCGGCGTAGAGAGACGTTCTTGAGTTGCTGGATAGCTCTTGACTCACTGATAATTTGTTCTCCTATTGGTCGAAACTCAAAAGTTTGAATATCGCGAGCTACAGTAACCCAAAGGTTCAAACAACAAATGGGCCCTAACTTGCTCGTCTTACGTTGTAGAGCGGCATTCGTTCGACCGTTTGAAAGCTTACGTGGAGGCAGTTGTTGAACGGTCATTCCTAAAGAAAAACTTTTTGTTTTTTTAAACCCTTGTCTTACGAACAACTTAGTCTGCTAAAAAAATTAATCCCGGGCGATTCCAATGTTGCCTTGCAACAACCGCTCAGAAATGCGTGGGTTTTGCTCAAAAATTAATCCCGGGCGATCCCAATGTTGCCCTGCAAGAACCTCTGAGAAAGGAGCGTGTCAGAAGTAGCGCATGAATAGTGGACTCCGGGCGGGCGCGCGTCATATCGGAAAGGCTTCGAAATACTTTACAAAAGTATCCACTCTTTTACTCTTCCACTTTAAAACACTCACAAACCACTCTGTATTAATAAAACAACTCAACTTTTTTAAAACAGCTTGTTAGGTACTGCACTGTGGCTTGCCTGCACTGTCGCTCACCTTGTCGGCAGGGCCACCAGGCAAGATTGTTTTGACGACGACGCCCGTGCTGCGACCTCCGACTATCCCAAAGCCGAGACCGGCGCCTTCACTTTGGACCTCGACGATTTGCACCTGCGTCCAGTCGCCCGTTAGCTGAACACGATAACGCCAACTCCAGTCTATAACAATCAGGTACCATAGTTGCACTGTACAATGTGTTTGAATTACACAGTTTGAGTTTGAGTTAAGCATGTGCAATCGTGGTAGGAAGTAACCTCTAAACTGGGACTCTGCAACACGGAGTCTTCCTCGCTTTGATCAGTGGAGGAGGACACCAGAGTCTCAAAGAAGACCGCCTTCTCCTGACAGCTCATGCTTTTGTCTTATTTCCGACAGTGACACAACTTCGCTCGTCTTGTCGGTCACACACCTGGCTTGCTGATGGCCATCGCTGCTACTAGTACATACCCTACACACCTACATACATTGTAAGGCAATGGCACCAAATCTGGCCAATCGAGTCAGAGTCGGCAGGCCTCAGGCGATCAATTGGTGGGAACGTGGAAGAGTAATGTGGGATTAGGAAGAAAGGGGGGGGGGCGACTCTCTTCCATTGCTGCTTCTTTATTTCTCCTCCTCCTTCCATCTGCCACTGAAGAGGAGCAGCAGTAAGTGAGGAGGGCCCTGGACGCGGCCGACAACGGTGACGGGACTAACTCAATCTTTCACTAAAGGCGCTCATCCTCCAACGCGATTACCGCAACTTCTAGTGGCTAGCTACAAGAGGGCCGTCGGCCAGACGTCTTCCTGCGTCTCTCCCCGTTTTCCGAACTAAACCCTAACGAACCACCGAACGCCGCTTCTCGTTCGGCCGCCGTCGGCCGACTCGATGCGATTTTGGCAGGGAACCTCGGAACAACGTGTGGTTCGAGGCAGACGCAAGACAACGTCTTGTACATGTGCACACCTACTATGTGCCTATTATGTACACCGCAGCGTAAAGGGATATAGCGAAACAGGCCAGATTAAACGGCCAGACTGCAACAAGCAAATTTGTTCGCATCCTGACTAGGACTGAATGACCGACTCATAAGAAAGAATTTCTTTAATTTCGCCGCGCTACACAACAATGGTAATGTACATACCTCAACTACTGGTACGGGTCTCGACACACTGACTCACCACCATGTCAGGCAAGGCTGAACGGCGGCTTCCGTCGTTGGCTGCGGCGTCGTTGTTGTTCGCGTTGCTGTTGGCGAGTGCTCGGCCATCCCTCTCCCGCCAGGCGTCGTCGCTTCCGACCTTGGTCCCCTCGTCCACGTCAGTCACGAGACTGTCGTCCGTGACCACCTGGACGCCGGGCTGGGAGCGTCGTCGTCGGGCGGCTGCCGTGTCCGACTCGTCGTGTCCGAATTGGTGGTAGAGACGGTTGAAGGCCAAGGTGAGGACGAGAAGGAGCTCGTCGGCGTGGCGATTGGCGGGACTGGTCCAGAGCTGGGCCAGGTAGTCTTGGACGGCCTCGGCGTTCCAGCCGCCCCCGGCGGTCACCGTCTTCTCCAGGCCCACCAGCTCGTCGCCCACGCGAATCGCATCGCCGCTGCAGAAGAAGACAGACAGGAGTATACAGTATGCGCGTAGAACACGCGCGCCCCACTTCGTGATAACGATTCTCGTTGTTACCAGACATACTCGCGCTAGCGAGTGCGCGAGGTAGCATCAGACGATGTTCGGATGCAGCTCTTTCCCAAGTTGCAAACAACACCACCCATCTATTGGACTACATATGTACACTACATACATAGAGGGCGCTCGGTGACACTGATATGTACATGCACGCTAGTGAAGCCTGAAGGCGCTTTTGCCTGACAGACGTACACGGTCTCACATGAAGTCGAAGACGGAATCGGACGCGGAAAACGAACTCCTTCTACTCTTTTAGGCGTCGCTTCTTCTTGGCGCCATTGGTGCGGGCAGGGGGCGAAAATCCCTTTAGCGCCATCATTACCGACCCTCCCGCCGACCAGCCGACACGCGCCCTAAGTAGGGGTCTTGGGGGCAACAACCCTATACCTTACCCTACCCCGCGAGGAATGACAAGATTTTATGCGCCCATGCGTGCGAACTCCTCCTCGGAAACATGACTCGGTCGAGCGGCGGCGCCTCTCTCTTTATTACAACTGAGAGACGAAGTACCTAACGTTAAAACGATATCCTGCCAAGCGCTGAAGTGCAACTAATGACTTTGGAGCAGCGCTTCATATCGCAAAGTCTCGAAAAGTTACACAGGCTGTGAAAACCTGAAGAAGTAGAGGCTTGGTTTCGTCCGGCCCCTTTCAGATGGTGTGACTTAACAGCATCGGTGGGGCAGCAATGATTGCCGACTTTTCCACAGAACCAGTGGGGATATCTCAGGTCGCAATGAGCCACGAGTGAGGCGCACCTTTCAGGTTTCAGCAGGAGGGGTAGGCTTTGAGAGAGCGAGCGAATGGGGGCCCTAACGGCTTGTCATCACGATATCACGGCCATGTATCACGGCGCATAAGCTGGCTGCGAAAGCAGGCGTGGACCAGCATTAGTGGGCGAAGGGGCGAGCGAGGGGGGAGAGAGAGAGAGGCAGAGAAGGAGGGGAAGCGAAGGGCGGCGGCGAGCTCAATGGCGCGTCGAGGAAGTGATGAATAGAGCGGCGGCGGCAGGAAAGGGTCCGAGCCATATTCGAGGGAATCCCTCGGTTTCAGGCCCGCTCCCACCAGGACGCGCGGCTCGGCGCCTCGCGCTAATGCGCGCCCGAGCACACGCACCAACACCAGCCCGTCGTCGTTGTCCCGATGAGTGAGCCCGCCTACTACGGCACTTAGGACTGGCACTACCGTATCCTCTTCGATAGCCAAAGGTCTAGATATGAATAATCCACATCCAGGAACGATCGCCTGCAGTGGGAGTTGCAGCACATGTGGACTTCAGTTCAGCCTTGTCTCTAACGCTTGTCGCAAGGACCATACGTGCCTAACTTGTATCCTCAAGATTGTCTTAGCGTATAGAGCTCTGCTCTGCACACACAGTTGCTTATTCGAGCTTCCACGGCAGCTTAGTTAGGCGCGGACAGAAGTCGTGTTCTCTGCTCGGCAGCTACATATCGCCTCGACTCTTCTCCTAACCAGTTCGTCCTTGCCTCCTCCCTTCGTCAGCTCTGGGCAGCAGCAGCACGTGTTGAAATCCTGCTGGGCAGCCTTCTGCGGGTTCCACGGCGCGCCAATCAATACACGGACCAGCGGCCAGGACTACTACTACACAAGCCACTACATAGGCGGGGCCGTGCAGACTCGGCCGCCGGCACTTCATCAGTGGAATTCATGGGGAATCGTCACTTCCTTTGTCAATGTGATACAAACCCCCTAGGGAGAAACGAGCTTACTACATACATACACCGCTCTGGAAGAGCTGCGCGGCTTCTGCTGATGGTTGGAACTTCTAGGATATCGCTTTTGGCGAATGTTGCGCAGCCCAATGGGCAACACAGGCGCCATCTGGGCAAGTTTCAGTAGTCCTATTAGTAGGCAGAAGATTACGATGCTTCTATTGACAGTCGCACGCACTACTGTAGAGGTAGAGGGTATGTTTTATCTACAGTACATACACATTACACACCAGTGTGCGGATCCAGGAATTCGGAATAGGGGAGGGGGCGAATTTTTTTCGGCCACAGGAGGGACCAAGATGCTATAGAAGTATATCCAAAAATTTGCGCCGCAGGCGAAAATCTTAGCCGATTTTGACGTTTTCTGTAACAAAATTGTTCTAAACCGCGCCGCAGGTCAAACTTTTGCCGATTTTGGCCTATTCTGTTACAAAAATGCTTTAAAATAGCGCCGCAGGCGAAAATTTTTGCTCTCGACGTGATACCGCACAAAAGTTTTTGGTGCGGTCCGGCCGAAGGGGGGGGGGTGGGAGCGGACGCCTAACCGCCCCACCCCCCCCCCCCTTGCGGGAGGGGGGGCTAGATCCGCTACTGGTAGGTGACCACGCTTACGCTAACTGTACATACCACTCGGCCGCTCTTCTGGGCGAGATGGCGACGACGACCAGGCGATCGGTTGTGTCGAACACCTGTAGCCCCAGACTGCCCTCCTTCTTCGTCAGACGAACAGGCAACAACTTCAACTGAAATCGACGATTTATTGCGGTGTATTGTTGTACTGTACGTGCGTAGTGCGACGGGGACAACCGACCTGACGCGAGAAGCCGATGGCTTCCAATTGCGGCAGCAAAGCCAGCCTGGCATTCTCGACGGCCACACGCTCTGCAATCCAAATGCAGATGTGCTGTGAAATTCACGGCAATTGGCAATATATATTTATCGATGGGTGACTTATGCACACAAGCTCTCCCAACTCTGTACATGTTCGGCAGTAGTACCACAGGTAGGGCCACGTACACGTCTCATGCAGATATGTACCTGCTATTCTAGTGATGCGGTTCTTGTCCATTGTATGATTAGAGAAACACTTCTGCCACAAACAAATGCAGTTCCTCATCCTCTGTCGTCATTATGGCCCCAATATACTTGCCATTGCATACACTGCACTCTCATTCCTCTTTCGAGATCACTTCCCCACGCCGTCTCAGAGATTGCGCGCTCTCACCTCTGCGCGACTGGAGTTTGTTCTCCAAATCGGAAAGGAGCTCCACTTCTGTGAGGTGTTTGTTTTTCTTCTCTTTGGAATGCCTGCCAGGCTGCGGAGACTGCTCCTCCGGCGATCTTGTGCGACTCTGAACGAGGCGCTGGTGTGATCTTCGTGTTTTCATCGATGTATTCCACATGAAATTCAGTTTTGAAGTGCAAATTCGTGCATACCCGTTTCTCCTCGTGGGCGCGCCTCTCCCTCGGTGACAGGGAACGCCGAATTCGTTGAAGCATGACAGCCTTAGCGTGGCTGACTAAATGCCATTGCTTTGGCACGTCCGACGGGGCCTCATCCTGCTTTTTGTCAGCATATTTCGGGCCGCCATCCCCACTCTATTGGGTCATTAGGTGCACATAATGTTTGTGCACCCCGCGTCTCCTTTGCTCTTCGCCGACTCTATAAATCACGGGCGATTTACGGGCTCCGGCGAGGAAGCGAGCAGGCCGCCTAACGTATACGCTACACCGTCGAGGTGGTCGTTATTCTTTTTCCAGGCAGATTACAAAATCCGGCTCGCGCCGCCGAGGTGTCAATCTTCGCGCGAGCGCCAGGCCCAAAAGCCGGCGGAACGGAGTGGAGGTTGAAGTGGATTCGCAACGGGCCCCCTCGTAATATATGCGCACTTCGTTCGTATACTTAAGCGGCAGTGTTGCTGCGAAGAGGAGTAGGAGGAGGAGAAGGAGAAGGAGTGTGGATGGCTGACTGAGACTGACTGACTGACGGACGACAGACAAACAGATGCCGGGTCGTCGTCGTCGTTCGTCCTCTTCCCGGCAGCTGGCTGGCCGGCACCGCGGCGAATATAAGCCGCAAAGCCGCAGAGAAAGCAAGAAGCGAGCGAGCGCCTCTTATTGCCAGATAAGTTTTTGGTGGCCCCGCTTCGCCTCGCCAGACTGACTGCCTTCTTGTGGACGGGGGCACTTTCTCTTGCCCTCAACAACAGCGGGGAACGGCTTCTAAGACTGTCGGAGGAGCCAGGAAGTCGGCGCAACCGTAGACGGCTTCCGTCGTCATCGGCTCATCGCCCTTTCCACAGGTGATGGATGGTGGGGTCGGGTTACCGACGCGGTCGCGACCCGCAGAGTGCCGCGCTGAGTGACGATGACGTAAATCTTAACTTAGACTGCACCAACCTACTTATGTACATTTAATGCCTGCCAAAGCGGCGAATGGGGCAATTTCGGCCCAGATGAGTAGTCTTCGGCGGCAAATCTGGCAAACGCGCTAGTTGAGCCGAATGACTGCGCAATGAAGGCGCCGCCTTTGACAGGGGGTTGAGCCTAACAACCGCCGTGTGAACAGCTGCCTGGAGACGATTCAAGCGCCCCGACAGAAGAGAGAAGGAGAGGGGGGAATAGAAGACATGTGTTTTCCATGCTTGGCCATTCGTCAGGCGCTCACATCAGAACATTGTACGACAAGCTGTCGCCAGTGCTGAAAGCTAGCGGCGCCGATTCCGTTCTAACGACTCCATTCTACTCGTCTCCCCTGCAATGTTACATGCATCTCCCGCAGAGATGCGCACAATGTTGGTTTGGTGGCCTCGCGTCTCCAGCAAGCACTTGAACGCTTTTGACGACTGAACGCTATACTGTAGCTTCATCATCTTCGCACGAGAACCACTCCAATGTCGTGCTGACATAATAGATTTGAAACAAACGCGAACGGACATCCACTTGTGGAAGCTTTCATTAATTTGGCATCCAGCAGTAGCACAGCATTACCAATTATCTTAGACACGCATGATTTCTTCACAGAGACAAGCTACTGAGTGACAACAAAGTATGAAGTTCCAAAGGGCGCATCGGCAGGAAGGCCGGGCGATCGTATCGTACTACCCTATACAACTGAACGTTCTCAGGAGCGCGTTTCTTCAGGCATGAGAAAATCAAAGTGGCCTACAGGTGTCGAGTTTCAACGATGGGTGGGTGGGTGGGTAGTTGTGGCCCTAGCCGCCCAGCTGGAAGCTCGCGTGGAGCGGCAGGCGAACGCGCGACTTTCCGCTTTCAGTGGTGAGCCTCTTCCGACGGGTTCTTCTTCCTTTCGCAGCTCTCTCAGTGGCCGATGGCCAGCCGCTCTGTAAGGAACCACTGTCCTGGTGAAACGGCAGTGCAAAATGCAGTGATGTAGGTACTGATGTTAGTGTACTGAATGTTAGTGTTAATGTCAATGTTAATGTTAATGTTAATGTTAACATTAACATGTAGGTACTGGCGTCGGAAGGCACAACAATACATCGTCGGTAGACTACCGTATCGCACGGGCCGTCGTCGAAAACGCAGGCGATGGCGACGCAGTGGACGTGCAACTCGGTCGCCTGCCGACCCAGGCGGAAAGCGTAGAACTCAGTGACGTACTCGGCTCCAGGCGACACTTCTCTCGAGCCGAGAATTGGTCTCGGCAGCGTCTCCGTCGGTAGGGGACACCTGAAGTGAGAAGCCATTGTGCAATGTAAAATTATGTATGTAATCTGCAAAGAGTCCCCCGGCGTGCAAAGTGCGGGCATGTGTGAATGAGTTTTCTGTCACGATTCAGTAGTGCATTGAAGGAACCCAAGTTGATCGGCAGTGTTGGGTGGGTGGGTAACGAACTTCGCATCAATGAAGGTGACTCTCGGCAGAGAGGTTCTGTCCGGCGACGAGCTAAACCAGCAGCTCTCGGGAACGAACTTGTCATAAGCGTTGTCTGAAGCTTAGATCAAATTTCGTCAACATATATTATGATTAATCAAGGTTTCATTTCTTCAAAATTCTTCAAAATGCACACGCACCGCTGTCCAGTCGGATGGTGACGTTCAGTCTACGTCCCAGCTCAATGGTGTCCGCTTTCGGTTCGATTGATAGGCGGACAGCGGCGCCGACCTTCGAGCCAGCTGAGCCTCCATTAATTTCCTGGTCTTGCCCTTCGGCCAACTTGTCAACTGCAGGCGCCTGCCTTTTCTCGCGCCCCACGATCAGAGGACTGAACTTCAACAACTGGGGTCAAAACTGCCTGCCAATTTGTGCTGCAAAATCCCCAACTCTGTCAAGATGACGCCGTCGCTGGTCCGATCGTGCGGCACTAGGGAGGCGAAGGTGCAGGAAGCGCGAAATTGGTACTTCAGGAAAGGCTTACTAAGAGGGAAGGCCAGTAGCTCGAGCTCGACGTAGTAGTCTGTCACGACCTGGAATACGAACATAGAATCCACTTGGTTAAGCACATTCTTTAATTCTGTTCAAAACATTAGTCCGGCTGGCACGTCCCATCGGACAAACCAAAACATACCTAGGTCGTCGTCAAAGACAAGCGGCTAAGACAAACTTTAACACTTTAACATTTACTCAAGCCAAGACGGTACATTAATTCAACAATTGAGTTGGCCAAAGTCAGATTAAACTGGATTAAATTCATTAGAAGAAGGTAGACTAGATTGCATTAAAAAAATAGCAGAGTTGAGCAAAAGAAAATTAAATAAAATATTAAATTGAATTAAATTAAATTAAACTGAAATAAATTAAATTAAATTGAATTAAATTAAATTAAATTAAATTTGATTAAATTAAATTAAATTAAATTAAATTAAATTAAATTAAATTAAATTAAATTAAAGTAAATTAAATTAAATTAAATTAAATTAAATTAAATTAAATTAAATTAAATTAAATTAAATTAAATTAAATTAAATTAAATTAAATTAAATTAAATTAAATTAAATTAAATTAAATTAAATTAAATTAAATTAAATTAAATTAAATTAAATTAAATTAAATTAAATTAAATTAAATTAAATTAAATTAAATCAAATTAAGTTAATTAAATTGAATTGAATTGAATTGAATTGAATTGAATTGAATTGAATTGAATTGAATTGAATTGAATTGAATTGAATTGAATTGAATTGAATTGAATTGAATTGAATTGAATTGAATTGAATTAAACTAAATTAAGTTAAGTTAAGGTATATTGAATCAATTAAAATAGCTTTAATGGGACCAAATTAGGTTCAATTAACTTACCTAGTTAAGTAAATGAAACTAAATTAATTCAAAATACAGTTAACTTAAACTAAATCTCAAGTTGAATTAAATTAGACTAGATTGAACTAAATTAAATTAGATTAAGCCAGACTAAATTAAAACAGGATAAATCAAATTGAATTGGATTAAATTAAATTGTTGTGCTTCAGTTCGGATGTATGCTATTTCAAACAGAACGAATCGCTCGGACTCACTCCTCCAGCGCTGCCAATCTCAATAGGTGTAACGTTGCAGGCGGCATAGTGGAAGGTGACTACGGGTTCTTCCGTCGATGGCGTCGGATCAATGGGCCCCTGCAGATGACTGCAATTGGGCGGCAAATTCTGGAGGTCCACCGGCCCGTAAGGCGCGAACACGGCAAAGTCGGCAGTCGAGTTGCTGGCAAAGGTTAGGCCGGCCAGTTGGCTTGACAGAGACAAGCGAAGGGTCAGCCGATCCTCTAGGCACGAGCTGACCGTAGACGCCACTGAAATAATGTTGAATGACGCTACCGCGATATTTTTCATCGCAAACAGTTCACGGAATTCGACTTGACTTTACCTTGCGTGGAATCGACACTTTCGGCTCTGCTGCATGAAGTAAGCGAGAAAATCAGCAACAATATCGTAGTCTTCGTTTGCGGTGGCATGACAGAAGTCAGTTGGCCAAGCTGCTTTCTTCAGTAGGAAGGTACCTAGGGGAAGTCTATGTGCTTCAAGTTCGCAACATACGACTAAAATGTGAAACAATGTCGTGACATATCCTTAGCGCTATCAGGCCCGAATGAGCAGTTATACTAGGGCGTGTCCGTGCAGTGAACGTCAGTATAGATCTTGTGGCAATAAACACGTTTACAACGAACTTAGGTAAGGGGCGGGTGTCAATAAAGCATGCAATAAATGCGCCAAGAATATACGCGAACAGCGCCAGTTTATGGGTGCTAAACTTTCGCAAGTTGCTTTTAACATCTTGGACATGTGAGTTGGACGATAAGCTTCACAAGGTACAAGCCACTAATTCGCTTTCATGGTAAAGACGTCACATGCTGTGTCGGCAACTCAAAGGGAAAGTTGTCGAATTGTCAGTGTCAATCGTCAAAAACCTACGTAACCGGTAGCGAAACGCTACTTAAATGTATGTAGGCTATACAACCTAAGATCAGCTGGTCATAAATTCTGCCGCGCAGACAACCAACCAAATCACAGGTTGTCAAAGAGGTCGTGATTGGGCCAGCCGTTCTCCAGATTGTTGTTGATGGCGTATGTCGGACTGATCACATCGAAATTGGCCTCGATCCGCCTACTGATCATGCCCACCTGCAATACACTGACAAGTGTTTGTCGTCGTCGCAGTCACTCTGCAATACTCATGCTATTCGCACAGGCGCCTCACTCGTACGGTCACACTCACAGCACTGAACTGGTCACCAAATGATCTTACACTGTGCTAAACTCCATGTACTCTCTTATCAGTCGAAAGCCGAACTTCAAATAAGCAAGGTGGATGCAAACAAAGCGTTCCCCCTTCCGTCCACCCACCATTTGAATGCCGTCCTCCCCTCTGCCGAACCAGGCCTCCCCAGCCAAAGCTCCATCGTGACAGTATCCCTTCCAGACGTCGATTGAGGGGTCAGCGACCAGGCTCCCGGCCTGGTTGATTGCCCACCCGTTGGCGTAACCCATCACGCCCGGCTCCACACCTGCCGTTTGGGATTCGATAGAAGAGCGCATGTGCAGTATGAATGCTGCCATGAATGTTGCATTCGTTGGACGCTACTACAGCAGTCAAACCTGAAACGAAGACGTGTCCTAGCGAGAATTCGGAGGGAGTGAGCATCTCGCGCAGGGAGCTCTCTGCCAGAATGTCTGGGTACTTCTGGTTCAGGCCGTCCAGTCGAACCTTCATGCAAGAACAGCCAACCATACAAATGTGCAAGTTTGAGAAGAAATTGCCCCCTACCGCTCCTTCTCACCAAGTATCGAATCAGATCCACTCCATTGAGGAGCCATCCTCCGGCCGGCTGGAAGTGGGTGTGGAGTGGCCAGGAGTAGGCGTCCAACAGTGGGACGTTGTTGGCGTAAAACTGGACGGCGTCGGCCCTTCTCTCGTCCCAGCGACCCGTCTCCACGTCGTAGCTCTTGTCGATGCCGGTAGGTTTGAACACCAACTCCTCCACCACCCTCTCCCAGGGCAAATGGGTAGCCGTCTCCACCACCACTTGAGCGAGTCTGCGAAGAGTGTTGCCTTTCGTCGAATCGTCTATGGTTACTGCTTAGGTGGCGATCGATGAATGCGATTGTCTGTCTCTATCCGACTATTCTAAGTCGCCACCCCACCGCAGCCACACCTGTAGTTGAAGTTGGAATACATCCAGAAGGTGTCCGGAGTGCCGCTCGGCTCGAATCGCTTTAGGCACTCGTCGATGAACTGCTCGTCAGGCAACTGGGACAGCTCGGGAATCGAAAAGACGAGGTCTGGAGGTCTTCCCCAGCCGCCGGTGTGGTCGAGCAGATGCTTCAACTGGATGCCCAACACGCTTGGTGGATAGGGCGGGTTGCCGTACCTGCCGAATGGCTAGGGCTGTAGTGACTGGCGTGAGAACGGTGGCTTCTCACAACAGTGGTGACATGTGTAGGGACCATTGGAGACCACCTCCTACAACGTGTAAGAGCGTGCACATTGTATCTGCATGGCACACCCACTTCTCTCCCAGAAGTCCGTTGGGGCCGAACACCGGCGCCGAAATCGAAGGCAAGAGGCCCAACTCAATCAGACGGAAGATGGTCACCGACATCATACTTTTCGCTATGCTGCCCGGTTGGAAGAGATCGCTGTGCCTCACTGGCACGTCGTCCTGCAAACACGTTCCGAATAAGTACCCATAATACCTCAAATAGGCGCCCCTCCACCATCCCACTTTCAGCGAGATACCGCTCCATGATCCATGCTTCAGCGAGATGCATGGTCGAGAGGGGCGCTTATTGGAGGATTTATGTACAGTAACCGCATTTCAATGGAAAAGGTGGAGCGCTCAGGAAACTGGGCCAAATTACGGTACTGACGGCAGCACAAAGGCGCGCTAGGTATGTGCATACATACAATCACATTTATCTCATTATTGTAGGAGGAACACAATAGTGGAGGGGGGGAATCGGACAACGGACGTCGGACGATGTACAAGTAGCAATAGCTGAGAAGTGGTTTGTTGTTTGTCTTCCGTCCGATGTAGCAGTGGTACGACAGTCGTCGGACAACGGACGGCGGACTTACGACAATGGACAAGTGACGTTGGACAAGTGACAAAGTACAAAGGAGAATGGACGACGGACAGGGGACGAAGGACGAATGACGTTGGACAAAAGACATCTGACAGAAGAGGTTGTACATTGGACTTTTGTCCGATGTCCGATGTCTTTGTCCGACAGACATCGGACAAGTGACATCGGACAACGGACATCGGACAAAGGACGTTCGACTTTTGTCCGATGTCCAACGTCCGTCGGACAACGACATCGGGCGTCGGACAAGTGACGTCGGACATCGGACAAAGGACATTCGACTTTTGTCCGACGTCCGACGTCCGACGTCCGACGTCCGATGTCCGACGTCCGTCATCCAACGTCCGACGTCCGACGTCCGATGTCCGACGTCCGACGTCCGATGTCGTTGTCCGATGTCCGACGTCCGTCGGACAAAAAGTTTTGTCCGACGGACAAAAAGTTTTGTCCGACGGACAAATAGTTTTGTCCGATGGACAAAACGGACAAAAAGTTTTGTCCGTCGGACAAAAAAGTTTTGTCCGATGGACAAAACGGACAAAAAGCTTTGCTTGCTGAAAAAAACTGTTTCTTGTTATCACCAAAGCTTTTTGTCCGTTTTGTCCATCGGACAAAACTTTTTTGTCCGACGGACAAAACTTTTTGTCCGTTTTGTCCATCGGACAAAACTATTTGTCCGTCGGACAAAACTTTTTGTCCGTCGGACAAAACTTTTTGTCCGTCGGACAAAACTTTTTTGTCCGTCGGACAAAACTTTTTGTCCGACGGACGTCGGACATCGGACAACGACATCGGACGTCGGACGTCGGACATCGGACGTCGGACGTCGGACGTCGGACGTCGGATGACGGACGTCGGACATCGGACGTCGGACGTTGGACGTCGGACGTCGGACAAAAGTCGAATGTCCTTTGTCCGATGTCCGACGTCACTTGTCCGACGCCCGATGTCGTTGTCCGACGGACGTTGGACATCGGACAAAAGTCGAACGTCCTTTGTCCGATGTCCGTTGTCCGATGTCACTTGTCCGATGTCTGTCGGACAAAGACATCGGACATCGGACAAAAGTCCAATGTACAACCTCTTCTGTCAGATGTCTTTTGTCCAACGTCATTCGTCCTTCGTCCCCTGTCCGTCGTCCATTCTCCTTTGTACTTTGTCACTTGTCCAACGTCACTTGTCCATTGTCGTAAGTCCGCCGTCCGTTGTCCGACGACCGTTGTACCACTGCTACATCGGACGGAAGACAAACAACAACAGACAAATCTCAAATGTCCATCGGACAACACTATCACACATTGGACAAAAGACAAATCTCAATTTTTGTCCGATTCCAGCAATAATGAGTTATTAGGTAATCACACATATGTAAGAGTACGGATATACGCGCATACGCATAGGACTTGCTAATTGGTTGCTATGTGTAGGCCACGCCCCCGCGCGCGGTCACTCGCCTTGTCTGCTCTTTCTCTAATGCGTCAGTCTTGGATGGAGTGAAGAAAGAGCCCCCGACGTTTACATCTTGGTATCTGCTGGGGGAGGCAGTAGCGGCAAAGAATTGCCCCTGCCAAAACGGGCAAAGGTCTGCCCAAAGGCGCTAAGGTTTGCGCCCGACACCACGAAGGACCGTGGTCACTGAGACGACCGGCGCTAAGGTCTGCGCCCCACTGCCGAGCTGCCACGAAAGTCTGTGGCTATTGACGGCGCTAAGGACTGCGTCTGCCACCGAGCTGCCACCAAGCGTGGCCTTTGGACGACTCAAGCGGCGCTAAGGACTGCGTCTGCCACCGAGCTGCCACCAAGCGTGGCCTTTGGACGACTCAAGCGGCGCTAAGGACTGCGTCTGCCACCGAGCTGCCACCAAGCGTGTGGCCTTTGGACGACTCAAGCGGCGCTAAGGACTGCGTCTGCCACCGAGCTGCCACCAAGCGTGGCCTTTGGACGACTCAAGCGGCGCTAAGGACTGCGTCTGCCACCGAGCTGCCACCAAGCGTGGCCTTTGGACGACTCAAGCGGCGCTAAGGACTGCGTCTGCCACCGAGCTGCCACCAAGCGTGTGGCCTTTGGACGACTCAAGCGGCGCTAAGGACTGCGTCTGCCACTGAGCTGCCAGCGGCGCTGACTGTGCATATCGCTGAACCGTTTGTCACCGAGCTGCCGCGAAGCCCGTGACCTCTGCTGACGAGTTACGCTTAGGAGTGCGCTCAGAGCTGCCACCTGGCTGCCAAGAAGGCCTGTGGCCATCGACTGGGATCACCAGGATTTGTCAGGGAAGCTCAACTTCTTTTGTCTTGCCGCGAGTAAGCGCCGTGGCGTACAGTACGTCCGCCTCAAACGTGTTATCCGTGAGAGTACCGCAACTGGGCGCTAAGTCCGCAACTGGGCGCTAAGTTGAGTTTAGTTGTGTAGAGCGCCATTGTTTCTGTTAACGTCTGCCTGTCGTGCCAGGCCGTCGTACCATTCGTTCGTCTACCGATCGTTTATGCGGCAGCTGGCCGCTAGTCCGTTCCCGTTGACCACGTCACATCCAAGCGCGTTCTGGCGCGCGATTAATTGCCCGGCATTGACCCTTTGGCGCGCCGGTGGTGACCGACTCTGGTGTCGCTCTCGCGCTGACCGCTCGCATCAACTGCCGCCCTGCCACTCACATTCCGCCTATCTCAGTCTCTCTTCTGCGTCTGAGCCGTCCAGCCATAGCGGCCCCCTGTCGTAAACAGCCCTCGCGCCCTCTATCCGTTCCACTTCATTCACTCTCTCGTCTTCTGCGCCAGGGACCGGCACAAAATACGTGCAACAACGCAGAGTCACATCTCATCAAACGTGCAATACAGAGCACTGAATACGCACATTATTCACCATGGGAGAAGTGGAGGATATCAGACGGCAGATCGACGCACTGCAGCAGCAAATCAATGCTCGTTCAACGCTAATGATGGGAAACAGGCCGCCCGTTCGCTATCCGTTGTTCAAGGGAACACCTGACGAATTCTTGCCGGACTTCCTGAACGGCTACAAGGTGGCCGCCCGCATCCAAGGGCTTTCCGATTCACAGAAGTGCCTCTACGTCGAGTCGTGTCTACAAGGAACCGCATTGGCCATCTTCCAGGAAATCCCGGCGGCAGACAAAGCCACCTGGAACAAGCTTGAACAAGCCCTCTTACTCCGATTTGTAACCCCGGACCAAACCTCCCAGTTCACCGACAGACTCTGGCAGTGCAAACTAGCCGATTTCCGATCGGTGCCTGAGTACAAGGCCGAGCTGCACAGACTCGCACGCGCCGCATTCCCGTCATCTTCGGCAGAACACCGTGAGCAGGTTCTGCGGGGCATATTCACCAACGGCATGGACGCAGACATGCGTACGAAGATCAAAGAGACCGATCCGGGCGCCTCACTCGAAAAGATGTATCAAATCGCGTGCAACATAGAATCGGCGCGCAAGGACCGACAATTTCGTATGGGCGCCGCTGAAACCTTCAGTGGCCAGCAAGTAAACGCGCTCCACCGTCGTGGACCACCCGGACGCTCCAGACGATTTCCGAGTCACCCGCAGGGAAGAAGTGGACCCAGCCGAGGCTCTATCCGTCCCCCTGGCTATCCGACACGACATTGGCCAGAACCCCCAGCAAACCGCAACCTTTTCCAGTGGACAACTGATGGCCGACCCATTTGTCACAACTGCCAGAGACCTGGCCATACACGCAACGAATGTTGGTCACAACCGCGGAATGGGCAGCTCCAGCATCGTGGAAATGGAGCTCCAGCACCCTCATTCGAGGTCTCCGACGACTCCCACAACGGCTCCTACGACAGCTACAATGATGATGGCTGTCATTACTACCATGGCAATGACTACAACAGGGGATACAACGGGGATCGCTACAACCGTGGCCATGGAGGCCACCACGCAAGCGAAGCGCAAAGTCTGCGAGAAGAGCTTCAAATCGCCCGAGAGCAGCTGAAGCGATACAAGCAGAGAGAGTCGACAGGCTATACGGCAATGATACATGCCAACACTGCCAACTTGCTCCCACAGCTGACAAGTGGAAGCAGAAGTCAGACGAATGCTCCTGCATCCATTGGCTTGCTCCGCGCCGAACCAATAGTGGCCTCTGACGACAGTGTCAACACACCTGCTGCCAACACAGAAGAGGAACTGCCAGTGACTGAAGCACGGAAGAAAAGCGCTGAGAAGCAGCTCCCAACCGCCGAGTGTCAGCGGCCATCTGCTGAAGTCGCCCATGGTGACACAAGCGTCACTTCGCCAGCTATCAAAATACTGTTGTCCACTTCCTGCGGTTCGGGCAGCACAAACGCAAGCGCACCAGTGATTCAAATACAGCTACCCGCTACCGGCAGCCCAGCTGCCATTTCACCTGTGGTCCAGATTCAGCTGCTCACATCCTGTGCCAAATCCGCCAACCCCCAAGTGGGAGAACAACCGCAGCCCGTACCTGAGACTTGCGACAGAACCCGCACAACCTCAGTACCTCTGCAACTGCCATCCTTTGAGGCTTCTTTCCCACTCGAGTCCCATGAGGCCTCTAACAGCGACAAACCCACACAGAAGCCGTCGACGCATACGAGGAGCAGAAGTGGAAAGCTTGTGCCAACCCGCAGCGCAAGTCCGCGCATGAACTCACTGCTGAAGGGCACTACCATAGCGGCCATCGTGGCGATCTGCCTATTGTGCTGCATCCAGAGTGCCAGTGGCTTCTACAGCCAGCCCAACAGGCGTCATCGAGTGGAACGACCAAGCATTTGCCTTCCTCCAGGGATCCTCAACAGTCTTCGCCAGCCAGTCAAAGGAGTAAGCCGTCATCGGCTCATCAACTTTGCAAACGTCCCACTGATCGCCGACCTTGGGAGACAATGGAACCCCAAGCACTCCTGGCCATGGGACTGGGATCAACAACCGCACCTGTACAATACGAACCGTCACGCAAAACACAGTCCATCACCATTGGCTGGAAGCATCAGCAACGCACGACAGCATCAATTGCAAACTCATCTGGCCGACGCTGTCAATCAACCTTCAGTCGTCATGCGCATCATTTCGCATGCGTCATTTCCACCACCCCATCGCGCCACAGCGCGTGCCCGCCGATATGTAATGCGATGCAAGACGTGCAAACTTGTGGATTAGAGTTTCAACTCTGGTAGGTACGGTATTCGTTTCGCGGCGTCGTCTTTGTCGTGGTTACTATGCAAGCTGCTTTCTCTGTCGGTATCTAACTTTGTATGTAGAAGTAATCGACTGTTTCATATTATCATCGTATCTTGGCAATTTCTGTTTTCATTGATTGCAACGACGTGTTGCGTTGTGGCTCCGCGTCTCGTTAAACTTGTGTTTTGTGGACCGAAAGCTTGTAACATACGTTTGTCGTTCACTGAGACGTGCACCGCGAACTTTGCGCTTGAGGACAATCGCTTTTGTTGGTGGGGGGATAGATGTAAGAGTACGGATATACGCGCATACGCATAGGACTTGCTAATTGGTTGCTATGTGTAGGCCACGCCCCCGCGCGCGGTCACTCGCCTTGTCTGCTCTTTCTCTAATGCGTCAGTCTTGGATGGAGTGAAGAAAGAGCCCCCGACGTTTACACATATTCGATAATCACTCTGAACGGTGGTTACCTCCAGATTGCATTTGCCGTAGGTGGCCGCAAATTTCAGTTCCTCTCCTACTGCAATGGCCAGCGTGAAGGCCGGCACCTGATTCTGTCTCATGAAGTCGCCCACGACTGTGTCAATCATTTGTAGGTCTTTGTCTGTAAAACCCTGGTCTGAGCCTGGGAAATACGACTTTGGAATGGGGTCGCCTTCCCCCCACAGGGGAGGAGTTACTGGATACGAGTAGTGGGCTCCGGTCCACAACACGTAATAAGTGACAGAACCGTTTGGATTGGGATGCATGCTGATGGACCTGAAAGCACCACGGTTCGGGTGACAGTTCCCCATCCTATAGTCTGTTCAAGAAAGGCAGAGACTGAAGGTTGTTTGAGTCTGCAGACTTAGTGCTTCGGGAAACCCAAATGATTTATGCATCGTTGGATACCCCTGTCGGAGTGTGTTGGCGCGGTGCGTGTTTTGCCAAAATCACGCAACACGCACTGGTTTGGGGCGCACATGAAAAATTTGAGGTTTTGTACAGGGCGGGCGATTTTGATAATTTTTACACCAGTTATACCCCAAGGTGTCCTGATATCATATTTCAAATTTCAGCAAAATCGGTTTACCACAGCGTTAGTTATGGCCTGCCGCGTACACCCTACTTTGGCCCAAAATGGCCAAAATCGCCGAAATCGGCCAAAAAGGGTGCACTTTTTTAATAACCCAAGAAAGAAACGGCCAAATTTCTTCAAACTTTCTGTGTGATAACTAGAATCAATTGTCTACACAACGGAACAAACCCCATCTTATTCGGTTGCGGCACGCTCGAATGCGACTCAATCAAAGAGACCCTACTTTTGGCCGAAACGACGCTTTTCAGCTCGATTGCGCATCGAGGCCGTCCAGCTGGCCGAAAAGCGTCGTTTCGGCCAAAAGTAGGGTCTCTTTGATTGAGTCGCATTCGAGCGTGCCGCAACCGAATAAGATGGGGTGGGGTTTGTTCCATTGTGTAGACAATTGATTCTAGTTATCACACAGAAAGTTTGAAGAAATTTGGCCGTTTCTTTCTTGGGTTATTAAAAAAGTGCACCCTTTTTGGCCGATTTCGGCGATTTTGGCCATTATGGGCCAAAGTATGGTGTACGCGGCAGGCCATAACTAACGCTGTGGTAAACCGATTTTGCTGAAATTCGAAATATGATATCGGGACACCTTGGGGTATAACTGGTGTAAAAATTATCAAAATCGCCCACCCTGTACAAAACCTCGAATTTTTCATGTGCTCCCCAAACCAGTGCGTGTTGCGTGATTTTGGCAAAGCACGCACCGCGCCAACACACTCCGACAGGGGTATCCAACGATGCATAAATCATTTGGGTTTCCCGAAGCACTAAGTCTGCAGACTCAAATAACCTTCAGTCTCTGCCTTTCTTGAACAGACTATAGGTCAATAACCTCACACTCACCTTGGTAAAATTCCAAATCCTTTGAACGACTTCATTTTATTGGCGATCTCCAGCGGCGACGTGCTTGTGGTGATGATGCTCTGCTTCTGGTCGGTGTCAGGCACCCAAATTCCGTTGCAGAACACGCCGTCGCCTCTTCTTCCCCCGTAGACTTGGAACTTCACGGCGATGTATCCTTCGCGCTTCATTCGCTCGTCCAAATCCATGCAACTATCAATTGGAACGGAATGGGAGAACCGCACTCCTTTCGAATAGATGCCGGGGTTCTGCCAGACGCTCAAGTGGTCGAGGACGCCCTCTGCGTTGTAATAGCCGTGGACGTCGACCAGGGTGTAATCCAGAGCTTCAGGTGGAGGCGCTGGAACGCCTTCTTGTATCACGGCTTTGGCCTCTTTGTTCTTTTGGTACGCACCAATAAAAATGTCGGCCCCAATGATGCGACTCTGAAAAGCGACGACGTCATCGGCGTGACGACGACGACGACGACGACGACGACGACGACGACGACGACGACGACGACGACGACGACGACGACGACGACGACGACGACGACGACGACGACGACGACGACGACGACGACGACGACGACGACGACGACGACGACGACGACGACGACGACGACGACGACGACGACGACGACGACGACGACGACGACGACGACGACGACGACGACGACGACGACGACGACGACGACGACGACGACGACGACGACGACGACGACGACGACGACGACGACGACGACGACGACGACGACGACGACGACGACGACGACGACGACGACGACGACGACGACGACGACGACGACGACGACGACGACGACGACGACGACGACGACGACGACGACGACGACGACGACGACGACGACGACGACGACGACGACGACGACGACGACGACGACGACGACGACGACGACGACGACGACGACGACGACGACGACGACGACTCACAGGGCGCACTTCCATGATGGCATAGCCCTGCTCTCCGAGTTGCCTGGCTCTGTCTTTCAGATCAGCGATGCTCTTCACGTTGTTGTATGTGTCAGCCAGAAGCTTGTATTCCGGCCCTTCCTCTCTGATGAAGATGGCAGCGGCGGTGGTGATTCCGGTGTCAGGATCAGTGATGACTTGAAAGGATTGTGGCCGTCTTCCTGCCACCAGTAGGTTGGTGATGAGAATCTGTCAAATTGAGTAGCTTGAGCTATTATGATTCGATAGACCTTTGTAAATGATCTACCGTTGCAAATTCGGTTTCATCGCTTGTGGCGACGATGGAATATTCTTCGTCGGCGTCGAGCAGTTTCGGCAGTTGGCTCTTGAGGAACTGTCGTCCGGCGAATTCCACGACATCTTTCTCGAGCTGGGCACAAGCGCTACTGAAAAGGGCACAACACAGGAAAACTCGCAGCACCCTTCGCAGTGACATTATTCGCTCTCCCTCCTGCCGAACGTGACAAATGTAATGTAGGGATCACTTCGCTAGTTTTGGAGTGTACTGATCTTTTCGCGAATGTTGCACCAAACTCGCACTTTTCGATATGTGAGAATCCAAGCGACTAAGTGACATGGAGATGGAGTTATCAGTTTCATTCAGCGCAAGTTTGTGTTTGGCTGTGGGCTGAATGGAAGGAACATTGTTGGCATAGTTTCAGGCCGGGTTACGCCCAAGAGTGCTGTTCTACTTGTACTATGATACTGAAGAGACCAGGCAAGTCGTCCGGGGGACGCAGTATACTCCACAAATTTGAACTCCTACGCACGGTGACTCCCCTGCGGTTGTGGCCTCCTGACACTCCCAATCGCAAAAGTAATGCCGAATTCGTGATCTACATCCCAGAATACCCCAGAATCGACATACAACACCCCTAACTTCCTATGGACTCGCAGAACCAAAATTCTGCACTTGGGGTACGGTAGCATGCAAATCCGGCAAAAGTATGTTAAACATCATCTAAACGATAAACGAATGCCAAATTCGTAATCAGCGCCCCCGAAAACCCCGAAATCGAGTATAATGCCGCGAAAGTCACCCGACACCCAATGTTCAAATGGACGCGGCAGGGTTACTGTAGCTCTGCAAATTTGCCAAAAACACATTTCTGGACCAGAATTCTACGTAGAATCGTTTGAAACCACTTTTGGAACGATTCGGCAACGCATTCGAGGGCTATAGACGCCGAAATGCGAAAATCGCAATTTACGACCCTGGAGTAAAAAAAGTTGCGGGAAAATAACTTTTTTGTGTTTCAACCGATTTTCTCCGTTCATGGCTCATTCGATAGAGGACATCTGGGAAGGAGCAACAAGAGTGGTCTCGACGCTCTAGCTGCTACCTAGCTCGCACAGCAGCCCGTCAAAGTCGACCCGGGGCCAAAAATCGCGAATTTTTCAAATTTGGCGCCAAAATGGGTCCCGCAGCGATCCAATCCTTTTTTTGCCGACTCGGCACTATCGAGGGCTACAACATATCAAAAGATAGTATATACCATTATATGCAACTTTTTCGATTTCTACCTTGCCCAACCCAATTTTCAGTACTTTGAAAATTTAAATTTTTGAATTTCCCGCCAACGGGGTCCCGGAGCGTGACCCCGTTTGGTGTCCACCCTGCCCACTTACTAGGCCTACCCAACGCAAAAGACCGTTTGGAGATCGGCCGCTTCACGCGCGAACGCCGTTGACTCAAAATTTCTGCGTTTCGCGCACAATCGCTATATACTCCACACTTTTTTGTGGAGTATAAAAAGTTGATAGTGCCAGTATTTGATACGTGGTGGTGTAGCTTTTGGCAAGCAAGAACGCTTTAGTTTTAATCATAACCAGTGAAAGGACTCGCAGACCGTTAGCAATCAACGGTCAACAGTGGCACTGCCAGATAACAGTTCTGCCGCAGTTCTGTTTCAGCAACGAACACCGCCGATACGCCATAGGACACCCGAGCCGGGCAGGCGTCCACGAAAACATGGAATGCCCCCATCTTCCATCGGCTTTCGAACCCCTCTCCCGGCTTGACGGCCGCCGCCTTCGGAATGGAAATTGCATTTGCCCCCCTCCCCTCTAAAACATAAGGCGACTGACGTCAACGGCGGCGCGGCGAAGGGCTCGAACGAAAAACCGCTGGCCCCCCCTATTTTCACTTCCTCATGTATTGGGCCGCTCCCCATCTGCCCCCCTCTTCATCCGACGTCTCGAGACTCCAAACCCCTTCCGAATTCGGTGCAGTTCCCCTTCTTCCCCACGGCCTTTTGGCGGTTTCTCCGACCGGCGTTCGCGTGCTCGCGCTGTGTTTGTTTGCGAACCCGGAAGGTCGTTATTTAGAATGGAGTGTGTGTACTGCGCAGTGAGTCAGACCGAGTGGATTGATTTCGCATTTCCGTCCGCCTGGTAATCGAGCGATTTCGTACAATTATTCCATCTCACAAGTTACACACGAAGAACCGTCTCGCGACAGTCGAAAAGAGCGAGTTCGAACGACTACTTCGCGTAGTCGTGCGTCTCCTCGGCTTATGGCCACTTGAGCGGAGATCCCATGCTGTGTAGTCGTCGCGGGCGACACGGCGACGCTCTTTCCTAAAGCTTTCTCCGAGAAGAACCAAAGGGCCCTCTTTCTCTCTCTCATCGATTTTGCCGCCTACCCGTCGCGCTCGCTCTGCCCCTCCCAGTCGGGGGAGAGAACTCCACCATACATACACATGTACAGCTTCCCTTGCATAAGCATGAGGGGAGTTCAGTTCCCTCCCTCCTCGCCTGCCAAAGGGAGCCACTGACGGAGTCGAGTCGCGAGCCGCCCAGCAGCAACCCAGCGGCGCAGCAGCTAGCGGGTCGATTACGCAGCACCTCGCGCTTGTTTCAGCGGCGCCCCTCTCGGAGAGAAGAAGGCGGGGAAAGCCGGCCGGTTTGCCCGCTGTCCATCACTCGTTCCCGTCGCCGGCTCCGCTTTGTCACCCGCCGGCCTGGTCAGACGAGGGCTGGTTATCATCGGCCGAAGCCGAAGCGAGCGCCGGCTTCTCTTCCACCACCACCAGTTGCCCGTCAGCAGCAAATCCCAAATTGGGCGCCCCAGCGCTCGCCCTTCGCGTGAGCCGATCATTCGCCGCCGCCGCCGCCGCCCCGCAGCAGCCGAAGGAGGCAATTCCCCGAGTTTCTCGTGGGCGACGGAGAGAAGACCGGTTGCGCAACTCGAGAAGTGACGACCTACAGACGGCGACAACAACAAGAGACTCGGCATGAATGATCCGCGCCGACAGCTGACTTTCGAATGCATGAATGAAGACTGAGATCCCCGCTCCTGTTTGTGGAAGCGACAGACAATAACCATAGAAACAGGTTGGTGACGCATTGGTTGATTTGAAAACTCATCTGAAGCGTTCAGTGGTATGTGTGGATTCGCATCTGCAGAGTTTTGGAACGATTAGTCTTGGAAAGCACAATAATACAGTAACCTAGATGGGCGTTGTGTGTTGTATGTAAATCAGGAGCGGCATAGTAACTTCTTGGCTCAGTACGTACTGTACCTCGTCGTCAGCTGTTCACCTAGGAAAGGAGTAAAGGATCTCAATTCAGTTCGCCGTGTGATTCTTATGACTACCTTGGCCACGATGCGCTAGCCCGTAATTCCTCTACTTTACTGACAAGTAGCTCTATTGTGTTACAATTACCAGCTTTCCTTGCCACACTGAAGACTGACGAAGTATCACTACCATCATGACCTCTGTGAAAGTGGCCGTGCGCGTGCGGCCCTTCAACCAGCGCGAGATCGCCAACAACTGCAAATGCGTCATCTCCATGACCGGCACCACCACGAGTGGGTCTTTGCAATCACAGTGTTTGCGGTGAGAATTCAACCAATATCTCTGCTCTGTTCTTCAGCCATCAGCGACGGCTCCACCGGCGGCGAGCACAAGCCCCACTCCTTCAACTTCGACTACTCCCAGTGGTCCTTCAGCGTGAGTGCGATTTTGCCGTCTTTTGCACGTTTGCTCGGAAATGGAACGTTGCAAATTGTCACCAATCTTTGCAGCCCAAGGACAGTCACTTCGTCAACCAGGAGAAGGTGTACAAGGACCTTGGGGTGGAGATGCTCGACCACTCCTTCGAGGGCTACAACGTCTGCATATTCGCCTACGGACAGACGGGATCGGGGAAGTCCTACACCATGATGGGTCGGTACCTTGTTTAGGTTATCGCACATTGTATATTCCCCACCCACCCTCCCATTGCTGTCGCAGGCAAGCCCAACGACCAGGAGGTGCAGGGCATCATACCGCGCCTGTGCAACGAGCTCTTCCAGCGAATCGAGGCGGCGCAGGGCGCCGACCCCAACCTCCACTGCTCCGTCGAGGTGCGCAGTAGGTAGAAGTCGACTTCTGCTCTACCTCCGATCGATTCGAGAGCCGCGGCGCTTCAGGTCTCCTACATGGAGATCTACCTGGAGAAGGTGAAGGACCTGCTCAATCCTTCCAACGCCGGCCATTTGCGCGTGAGGGAGTCGCCGGTCTACGGCCCATACGTGGAGGACCTCTCAAAGTTGGCCGTACAGAACTACAAGGACGTCCAGCTTCTCATGGACGAGGGAAACAAGGCCAGGTCTGTATGCGCTCACTCTCGTTTGGGATTTGGGATTAAACTGTACTCGATGATCGATTGTTGAGTTGTCGGACACTTGGGCGCGCGAGGACTCTGTCTGACAAAGCTTACTGCGGCTCTTTGACAGCCTCGAGGCGCTGCATTCGTAATCGCTGCTGAATCCCAATGGCTTCACAGCGAGATCGCTAATACCTAGACCTTTATCGGAGCTAGAATGCTTTTGAACTTCAGCAGATATGTGTGTAGCACTGACTGTCTGTGCTGGCGGCCATCGTTGGTCAAAATATCATCTGTTTTGATATGATATGTCAATCGCCGTTGCACAGGACGATGGCAGCCACTAACATGAACGAGACGAGCAGTCGATCGCACGCCGTCTTCACACTACTCTTCACCCAACAGAGACACGACGCCGACACCAATCTCGACACGCAGAAGGTCTGTCTTATACTGGACGCGGATTGGAGTACGGTAGGTGAGAAGTTTTGAAATTCTACTGCAGGTCAGCCGGATTAGTCTGGTGGACCTGGCGGGCAGCGAGCGAGCCACGGCGACCGGCTGCGAAGGCGTCAGACTGAAGGAGGGCGCGAACATCAACAAATCACTGACGACGCTGGGAAAAGTGATTTCGGCACTGGCGGACATTGTGAGTGGTCGCTTTTAGTTAGGTTTTCTGATACCTGTATGTTCTTTCGTGTCTTGTCGTCGTCTCAAGTCCTGGGTGCCACTGTGTCTCACGTTTTAGTCGACACATAGCACGACGGTGAGAGACTCAGTCGCTTCTAGCTACCACGCACTCCCAGATAGTAATGGCTACTACCGTAAAACTTGGCTGATTGGACGAAGACCGCATGCTGCTTGTGTTCCCGTTCCCCGTAGTAGCAGCTTCTGAGCAATCGCAAATGAATTCAGTTGTACATCCTACAGGCATCGCGCAAGCGCAAGCGCCAGGAGTTCATACCGTATCGGGACTCGGTGCTGACCTGGCTGCTGAAGGAGAACCTTGGGGGCAACTCGAAAACGGCCATGCTGGCAGCCATCAGCCCCGCCGACATCAACTACGAGGAGACCCTCTCCACTCTGAGGTAGAAGTTACCGTTTCTTTTGCAAAGTGTTGGAAGTTTTGTAGTGGACTGCGGGCAATAGTTACCATAGTGGTGGCAAAATATTGCACGATTTGACTAATCTTGTGCCATGTACTTGAAGATGTGCTATCTTCTCTAGCGGCGAATTACGCAATGAAGACCAAATTTGGTACTTAGTGGTTGACATGTTTTCTTTACTTTTGTGTCGGCTCTTCCACTGTAGCACTGTATTTGTAGGAGCAGGTGCGTGAAGCTAACACTTGGATAAAATTTGTCTTAAAGTTTCTTTCTACTTAGCTTCAGCTCTAAACAAACTGTGTAATCTTTTCCATTGCAGATACGCCGACCGTGCCAAGCAGATCGTCTGTCAGGCTGTGGTGAACGAAGACCCCAACGCCAAGATCATACGCGAGTTGAAGGCCGAGGTGGAGAGACTCAAGAAGCTGCTGCGCAAACAGGGCATCGACTACAACGCTCAGATTGGTCGGTGGAGTGTACTGTTTGTGGAGATGCGCGAATGTCGAATGCAGTGGGCTGTGATCGACTGGCATTTGGCACTGAGCTGTTGAACCAATAGGCCTCCACTGATGGTATCCACTGACCACTAGTCTCGCCAGCAAAGAGAAATCTTCTCAAACGGCGCGCGAAAATATGTAAATACAAAAAGCGCCCAAAACTGACGAACTTTTCTACACTGAATGTCAAAACGTCAAAAGTTTCCCCTGTGGCGCCTTAGCAGAATTGTCCAGTTTTGTGTCCTCCATCGTAAAATCCTGGGCTCGCCACCGCAAACATCCGTGATTTACTTCAAATACGCCATCTTCTCTTTAGCGTCGCAGACTGCCTCCCCATCCCATCTGGGTCTGGCGGAGCAGGAGAAGGTGGACGCCCTGAAGGCGTCAGAGAAGCTGATCGCGGAACTGAACGAGACCTGGGAGCAGAAACTCAAGAGAACAGAAGCCATTAGGAGGGAGAGAGAGACCGAATTGAGGGAGATGGGACTGGCCACAGACGAGGAGGGAAAGACCCTGGGCGTCTTCCAGCCCAGCAAGGTGGGGTGTACGGTAGAGTGGCTTCAATGGGGGGAGGGGGGGGTGGGGGTAGTACAAGGATTGGGAAGGGGAACGAATGCCAACGATCTTTGGTAAATTTTGCTCGCTCTACGAAGAAGATGCGAATGGTAGGTAATCTTCCAGCGATGCCCTTCTCTCAAAGCTCCAAACAATTAGCCTACAGTGTCTGTCCCCATGCAGCTGCCCCACCTGGTCAACCTGAACGAGGATCCCCTGATGTCAGAGTGTCTACTGTACTACCTGAAGGAGGGCGTGACAAAGGTGGGCCTCTTGGAAGCCAACAGCGGCCAAGACATCAGACTCAGCGGCCAACTGATACTGCCAGACCACTGCGACTTCCACAACGAAGACGGTGAGTTGGGAGTAGGTGTAGGAGTTGTGTGTGCGTATTTTGTGCGAGATTGCCGTATTATTATTATTGTGACAAAAGTCTGATATTATTGTGACAAAAGTATTATTGTGACAAAAGTCTGATACTTGTGAATTCGGCTGCCCGTGGATTGTGCTCATCACGTCAGCACCAATCAAGTTCAACTTCTAAGTTTTCCTGGACTAAGATCGACCATTGACGTTCCTCGTTGGCTGTCCACCTACCGTGCCCATCTATTTCCAGGCGTGGTCAGCCTAGTGCCGTGCGAAGGCGCCGCATGCTACGTGAACGGCAAGCTTGTGCGCGAGACGACGACCGTCCACACTGGGAACCGCATCATCTTCGGCAACAACCACGTCTTCCGCTACCAGGACCCACAAGAGGCCAGACAGTCCAGGCACAACTTGAGCGCCATCGCCGCAGCAGCTGGTGGGTTACTGTAGACTGCTGCTTTCGTAGTGAGTCTTGTCAAAGTGCAGTACTTCCATTCCCTGCTGACACCTTCAGGCGTGACGAGTGGGGGCGACGCGACCCCGGCGGAGCCCATCGACTGGCTCTACGCGCAGAGGGAGCTGCTGAGCGAGCAGGGCATCGACCTGAAGGCCGAGATGGAGAAGAAGTGCGCCTTTTGGAGTGCCCACAATGACTGCCTGTCTACATAGTTGTAACATGCCATCAGTGACATCCGACATCTGGTAGCAACTTAATCCCGGGCGATCCCAACATTGCGAAGCAAGCACACTGCAGTGTGGTCACTCGAAGAGTCGAGACGATGTCGAAGCCGGAAAGTGCCTTGCTACAACCCCAATGTAGAAATACAAAGCTCCAAACCACTCCTCTATAATAAAGAGACTTCTTACTCACAGACTCTACGAGATGGAGCAGTCCTACCGTAAGGAGCGTGAGCAGCTGGCGCTGGAGTTCGAGATGCAGACGAAGGAGTACAAGTCGCGCATTGAGACGCTGCAGAAGCAGGTGGATCTGGCCCAGTCCATGATCAGCTCCACATGCTCCAATTTCACCTGGGACGGCACCAGCGGAGCGGCCACTACCGCCTTCGGCTCTTCCATGACTGCGAGCGCCATAGGTCGGTGCTTTTGGAGATTGAAAAAGTGGTGAATTGGATCGATTCCTGACGTTTACCAGCACAGTTTATTTACGCTTGGCCGATCGTAAGATTGTGTATTGGGAAGGAATGAAATCGAACAATGGATTTCTACGAACCGAACCGACCTCTACACAACTGCGTGCGATTTACGCCGCGGCAGATTCAAAAATTCATTGAGCCCTCGCAGTGTCCGATCAGATGAACGTACTGGCAAATATCGGCTGCGGATGCTGCTGCATCGCGCCTGATAACCCTAAATATAATTGGTGTGCATCCCCCCTCCGCATTCATACCTCAACTCTGTAACTTCAGAGGAGTGCCGCTGGACGCCCAAGCAGGAGAAGATCGTCCGTTGGGCGGCTCTGAAGTGGAAGTACCACCAGTTCACCTCTTTGAGAGACGACCTGTGGGGAAACGCCATCTTTCTCAAGGAGGCCAACTCCATCAGTGTCGAGCTGAGGAAACGGGTATAATCATTGGTATACTGTATAGGTACTGTAGTTGTGTTTTGGTGGTGGGCTTGTGGTGGGATTGTTTTGGTGGGGTGGGTGGGTTTTGATTTTTGAATTTGCGGGATCGGGATCAGAATCGGGATTTTCTATTTTCGAAAAATCGGGACTGGAATCGAGGCAAGCTTGGCTATGTTTATGTACAAGCTCACACTATTGCTTACACACATGGAAAGATCGAAAAGGGGGTTTGAGGTAAAGGGATAAAAAAAAAAAAAAAAAAAAATTAGAAAAAAAGGATATTTTGGTTGAGGGGGGAGGCGGGTTTCTTTTTGGAGGGGGGGGGGGTGCGATAAGGGGGGGGAGGGGGGGTGGGGGGGGGGGTGGTTGGGGCGGGGGGGGGGGGGGGGGGGCGGGGGAGGGGGGGGGGGGGGCCGGTTTCGGGATCCCGCACGAACTCTACTGTATAGGTACTGTAGTTGAGTTCTAGAGTTGTACCAACTCACTTGGAGCTGAGTCCGAATTCGGGTTTTGTGAAGGATGGACGTTGGTTGGGCGGCCAATTTTCCCATTTAGTAATCTACCCTAATACTTCCAATAAGCGACCTGATCGCTTATTATTTTAACCACCCCTCTAGGGGGTGTGGGTGGCCGCTTTGTTGGCCGCTTATACTACTGGAGGTGGTCGCTTGGAGGTTTACTGTACTTTTCCCAGTGACTCCTTTGCATTGCAGGTCCAGTTCCAGTTCGTCCTTCTGACGGATACGATGTACTCCCCTCTGCCTCCCGACCTATTGCCCCCAGGGGAGGATCTGACCCTCAGACCCTATCCCAAGACGGTGGCCGCCGTCGAGGTCCAAGACTTGAAGAACGGGGCCACGCACTACTGGAGTCTGGAGAAGTTGAAGTGTGTTGTGTTTTTTTGGCGTTCGGTGCGTCTTTCTGAATCCTTCTCGACTCGAAACGCCTTTCTCTCTCCGCGTGACGGACAGCCGGCGGCGCGCGCGTGGCGTGCTCCGCGCCCCCTCCTCCTCCTTGCGTTCGCACTTCCTTCTTTCCGTACTACTGTAGATGTAGGGTGCTACCATTCGTACTAACACTAACACGGTGGCTTGGATCACGGCAGAGAGCGTCTGGAGGACATGCGGCGCTACTACAACGCCGACCTGAGCGGCGCCAACACCCCAGTGGACGAGACGCCAGAAATGACGCGCTGCTGGCCCAACGGGGTCCTGCCACGACCGGCGCTCGACCCCTGCCGACTCATCCCTAACAGGTCCTCCGCCGGCCTGCCTGCCTGCTTGCACGTCTCGCTTGCGCTCTCCATTCGGTCTTGGCTTCTCTCTGCACTATACGGTAGCTGGCTGGCCGCGCATCCGTTCACTTCTCTGTTACTTCCTGTTCATCATCGGCGCTGTCCGTCACAGCCCCTAAACGAGCGCGCGCTGCGCTGTCTGCATGCGGGCGCCTAGGGGCGAGAGCATGCCCTCCTCTCCCTGTTCCTTCCCTGTCAGAGCATGCGTTGAGCTTCACGAGGGGTATCGATCGGTTTGGCCCATTCGGCGACTTCAAAAAGCTAATATGCTGTTGAACAGATCAGCGTCGCCCAGTGAGCCGGCCGAGTTTAGCTTTGCCATCGTATGTAGTAGCTGTCAACGACTGTCCTTTGCCAGGCATCGTCTGGAGCTGATGCGCGAGATGTACCTGGCGGAGGCGGAGGGCGCCGCCCTGGGCAGTCCCGACTCGACTCCCGATGGATTGACCGTGTGCCGGAGGCTGCAGGACCCCATGATGGAGGTGCTGATGGGCACGGACCCCTTCTACGACCGCTTCCCCTGGTTCCGCCTTGTCGGCAGGTTTGGAAGGTTTGCATGGATCTTGCTTTGGCTGACTGAAAGTTGGACACTGTGAAACTCGTATGTAGGTACCGTAGTTGACAACGATTATAAGAGGGCGCGCGTCAGCAAAGCCCATTGGTACAGTGTTAGATACATTGCAGGTTTGGAACACACTACCATGGCTTGTGGCACAGGTGTAGGTATGTACATAGGTAGTAGTAGGGCCCATCAGCGATTTGGCGGTCGATGCTCCAACTACCTTGACTTTGCTGACGCGCTTTCCATGCTTCGACAAGACGCCACCACACTTTGGACTGTATAGTACTACCGTTGAGCATGTGCTCCATCCATTGGCAGAGCTTTCGTCTACCTGACCAACCTGTTGCACAACGTTCCACTGGTCCACAAGGTGGCTGTGGTCAACGAGAAAGGAGAAGTCAAGGGTTACCTGCGCGTCGGCATTCGACTCGTCACCAAAGGTCATATTTTGAACTACTGTATGTGTGGCGATTTGCGTAGTTGAGGGCCGAGAACAACGTGGATTACTGTAGCGTCCACTTATTAAAGTGACTGAAATCTTAATGGGCGTGGATATGCCATACCGTACAGCAGGTTAGGTAGGTTATACACAGGCGTGAAGGCGTGGCAAATTCTCAGTGAGTTTTTGTGTCATTGAGCCTCGTTGCCTACAAAACCTACATACCGTAAATTCTATAATAAGCGCCCTGGGCGCTTATTTTTTCAACCTACCTCTAGGGGGGCGCTTATTCGAGGGGGAGGGCGCTTATTGGAGGATTTACGGTAGGCTGACCAATATTACACTCTCCTCTGAGCTTCGGTCGCCATTCAGACGAGGCCAACAGTCCCAACCCCACATCTCCGAAGGGCGTGAAGCAGCTGGCGAAGCTCTACTTCCGCGAGGAGGACTTCGTGAAGAAGAAGAAGACGCGACAGCAGAAGCAGCTCACGGAGGAAGAAGAAGAGGAGAGCATCGAGAATCGAATAGTCGAGGGCGCCAACGAGACTGACGACGCCGCCCTCAACAACTCGACCTCGCAGCAGCAACAGCAGCAGCAGACGGAGAAATGTACCGTTTAGCAGCTTCTCTTAACATAGCTCGGCCTTCCTGTATTGCTTGTCTCCAATCAATATCTTTTAGCCGGCAAGCGCTTCGGCGGCGACTTCAAGCTGAAGTTCCCGGCGCATATGGCGGAGGGTGAGGAGATCTGCTTCCGCGTCACCGTCGTCCAGGCCATCGAGCTGCCTCCGCACTACGGCGACGTCTTCTGCCAGTTCAAGTGGGTGGAAGAGATTTCATCGCTTTCCACTGAGTACTTTAGCGTGGCAATACGGTGGTGTGGTAATACGGTAGTGTGGCAATACGGTATGGCGCCAATACTACGGTGGTGTGGCCTCCGCCGATGGGCGCTGGCAAAGGCGCTCCAGCGTGAATGTGGCGCAAGGGGTGCATGTAGCCGTCTTGACTGACGAAGCGTCCTTCGGGCCACTACCGTACAACTACTACGCGTCTTCTCATACAGCTTCCTCCACCGGCACGACGAGGCCTTCTCCACTGAGCCGACGAAGAACAATGGGAAGAAGGGGCAGGCGCTCTCCTTCTGTCACGAGCAGAACGTGACTATTTCAATGTCGAAGGCCTTCCTCTACTACGTCCACCACTATCCCATCATCTTCGAGCTCTTCGGACACTTCCAGCCCGGTCAGAATACAGCGAATAGGAACGCCCCATGGGACAACGCCACGCCCCCAGTGCAGAGGTGGGATGGGATGGGAGAAACAGGCTATCGTAACGAATGCACGTACCTTGCTTCCATCTACCCTCCCCCTCCCCACCGCCAAAAAGCTCATAGCACTACACCCCCCCCCCCTTCTGCCTTTTCAATCAACACCCCACTTACAACCGTAATCTGTATGTTTTCAGGATGCGGCGCATCTCCAAAGTGGGCATGCACCCTCCCGTGGTCATCTCCACCCCTGTGAAGAGTCAGAAGCGCGCTCCCGTGGTGCAGCCCAGGTGAGGGCAGGCTCAGCTTCCATGCATTCACATTTGCTGATGATGAACAGGAGGGATAGATTCTAAGCATGTGTGTTTGTTCGTTCAGTCCCAACCAAGTGCGCAGCAAGTTTGACCTGCTGGTGTGGCTGGAGATCTGCGAGCTGGGCTCTTCCGGCGAGTACGTTCCCGCGCTGGTCGACCACTCCAGCGGCCTGCCCACCAACGGGATCTTCTTGCTGCATCAGGGTGCGAGAGTGAAGAGACGACTTGTGGCGAAATGAATGGGATGCAAAGTCCTTTATGTTGCAGGCATTCAGCGCCGCATCAAGATCACCATCTGTCACGAGAAGGGCGAGGAGCTTCGGTAGGGACACTATTTCTCATTGTACCGCAGTCTTTCATGTGTGCTGTCGCCAATATGTCTCGCCCCTTCCTCTCAGCTGGCGCGACTGTCAGGAGTTGGTGGTGGGGCGCATACGGAACACGGCCGAGTGGGCGGGCGAGGACGTCGACGTCCTGTCCCTTGGGCTCTTCCCCGGCGCCATCATGGAGTTTGAACATGATGACAGGTCCTGATAGGATACGGTAACTGGCCGATAGACAGACACGGATGCGAGCGCGCGATCACTCTCACTCGCTCATTGCAGGATGTTCTTCCAGTTCGAGGCGGCCTGGGACAGCTCGCTACACAACTCTCCTCTGCTGAATCGGGTCACGCCCTACGGGGAACAGGGTTCGTCTATGCGAAGGAGGATTCCAATTCAGATTTTTTAATTATCTTCAGAGCGTGATTGACCTTTCCAGTGTACCTGACGCTGTCGGCCTACATTGAGTTGGAGAACTGCGCCCATCCCCTGGTCATCACCAAGGACCTCTGCCTGGTACTCTACGCAAGGGACAGCAAGATTTCCGCCGCCAGCAGGTGAGGCTGAGAAGTGCAGTGTAGAAATGCGCGGGGAATTTTGTCTAAGTAGTAGCCTAGACAAATCAATGGCAATTGCACAATATGCCACATTATTGTGCACGCACACGCTTAGGAAAACAAAGTGTGCGCGCGCCTTAGGTGATTCTGCGCACCTAAATAAAAGTACCATAACTTTTTCGCCCTCTAGTGCCTCCTTATCCTCTCCTATCATCATCCTCATCATCTCAGGTCGATTCGCACCCTGTTCGGCAGCATCTCCAAGGTGCCCGAGAACAACCGCGTCCCTGGTGTCTACGAGCTCCGTCTGCGCGACAGCGTCGACTCAGGTAGTCCAGGTAGAGTGCGCCTACGCTTCTTGTGCTTTCACTTCTGCCCTCTTACTTTTAGCATGCCCCCACCCTGTCACGCGGTGTTGTCTGTCGCGCACGCACGCACAGGCCGCTCGTTCGTGGTGGACGTTAGTTGAAGGCGTATTGTACGTATGTATTGAATGGGAGACAAACTGTGAGCCCACTTTTCAGGCACGCAGAGAAGGCAGCGTCGCGTGCTCGACACCTCGACGACCTACGTGAGAGGAGAGGAGAACCTGTCTGGATGGAGACCCAGAGGCGACTCGCTCATCTTCGACCACCAGTGGGAACTGGAGAAGCTGAATCGACTACAGCAGGTTTGTAAGTACTAATTACAGAATAAGACGTAGTATCGATCCAGTGAGAATGACCGAATGGGCTGGCCGAACCTTTTGACACAGCTACCGTATCCCTCCCATCGTCGTCTGCAGGTGGAGCGTTTCCGTCTCTTCTTGCGCCTGCGCGAGCGTCTGAAGGCGCTGAAGTCGGGCGCCGACTCCAAGAAGAAATCGAAGGACGAGAAAGGCGGCCCCAAGACGCCCGTCTCCCCATGCGAGCCCAAGTGGCCCATCCCAGAGACCGTCCACCTGAGCGAGAAGGAGACGCCCATCGTTCAGCGGGTGCTCAGACTCATCAAGCAGAAGATCCCTGTCAACAAGGAGCCGCCAACCGGAAAGGTACAGTGGAAATACGGTGCTTCATTTTCGTCACTTCCCTATTGAACTCTTACATGCCGCTTCAGATGGCGGAGACGCTGGGCAGCGACGAGAGCAGCACCGACTCGCCTCTGGGCGGCAGCGTGACCACCAGTCAGGCCTCGTCGGCCGTCGCCCTCGAGCAGAAGTGCGCGCGCAACTTGTCTTGAGAATCGCTGTAGCGCATGTGCAGTAGTCACATCACAAATGGGCTTTCAGCCGCCTGTCGACCATGGCGATGCGCAACTCGCCCAGCCTGGACCTGCTAGCCAAGCTGAAGTCGCGCAGCAGCAACGACCTCCAGCAGCACCCGCACAACGCCGCCGCGCCCCAACTGGCGTCGCCCTCGCAAATCGACGGTTCCATGGCGTCCTCCGGCATGGTCAAGTCCTTGAGTAGCAGCAAGCTCTCGCAGCTCCTGGTGCCCGAGGTAGAACCCGGTCTGATAGCGGGGTTCTTTCTTCCGGTTGACTTACAGTACTCCCTGGCGCATCTTGAAGGTGACGGAGGAGCGGGTGGGCGTGGTCGTCTCTAAGAAAGGCCAGATGAACTTCTTGGAGGAGAAGACGCAGGTCGCCTCTCGTTGTCACACTTGATGCAGGCGAAGCACTGGCGTACACCACTCTGTACCTACAGGGCTGGATCAAGCGCTTCGTGGTCGTGCGCCGTCCCTACGTGCTGCTGTTCCGCGACGAGCGCGACCCCGTGATCCGAGGCATCATCAATCTGGCCAACGCGCGCATTGAGTACTCCGAGGACCAGCAGGCCATGCTGAAGGTAGCTGCTACTGAATCCTTTAGCCCGACCTATGATACAATGAGCCCCCTCCACGTTTCCCAGGTGCCGAACACCTTCTCGGTGTGCACCAGTCACCGGGGCTTCCTGATGCAGACGATGAACAACGAGGAGGTGCACGACTGGCTCTACGCCATCAACCCCCTGCTGGCCGGCAGACTGCGCTGCGCCGCCGCCGCCAAGCTCTCCAGAAGCGAGCAGTCGCCCCAGCACCACCACAACCAGGACTGGGAAGAGGAGTAGTAAAGGATCTAGGCGAGAGAAAGAGCGGGTTGCCGCTAACCCCGAGTTCTTTTGCCCCCTCTGCTGGTGCTTCGACGCACGCTTCTTCTCCCGCGTCCGCTGCTGCTGCTGAATTGGCTTTGGAACTCTGAAGAGACGCGCACACTGTTGTTGATAGTAAGAGACTATATGCAGGTTGGAATCGAACACGCTGATACGGTAACGAATCAGTAATAGTCTGCCGTCGTTAGGATCTACCAGTGCTTACAAAAGGGATCTGTGATCAACACGTGACCCGTGTGTTTTACCCCCGTGTACATATGGGTTTTCCCTGGTGGCTTCGCGATTCGTGTTTGTTGTCGTACGCTGACCATACGAATCTGCGCTCCCCCGATTCTGCTTCTTGCTTGTCAGTGATTCTTTTCCTCTGTCTGTGCTGCCTCAGGAGTGTTCCATATTGCTAAGATTGCTACTGCAGTTGATCTGTTTCGATCTCTAAATTGACTGGTCTTATATTCCGAGCAGCTGACATCGTATCGTATGCGTCTGCTTACGAATCCGTTTCTCCCTACTTCGTGCTTGTTGACACCCTTCGTTTCTCGCGTGGCACGATCCTGCTGTATTGTTCGACTCTTTCTGTTCCGCCCTTCGTGATCCATGAGAACTTCTACGGTTTGCGGAGACGTCAACTTTTATGCGGCGACCTTTCTTTCCATTCGGCTAAACCAACCAAATCTAGAGCGAAAAAGAGATAGAGAGAAGCAACAAGAAACAAACAACGATACTACGAAAAGCCTTAGCGCGCGCACGACTCGACGACCCACCACTTCCCAACAACAACAACGAAGCACGAGTGGGCATGAAGAAACGAGGAAATGTCACGCACCTAACCAATCACGATTCAGCGAGCGGGCAGGAATTCGGCGAAAAAAACTCAGGAAAAAAGCACGAGCGGATGCGGAATCTAAGGGCGGCTCATATCGAAAGGGTTCTGGGGGAGGAAGGAGTTCGGTCTCTTCGCGCGCGCACACTCCGGGGCGATCACAGGATCTACCAATTCTCGTCGTTGCCTCCGGTGGCTGCGCCGCCTCCAAATCCGCCGCCGAATCCACCGCCGAAGCCTCCTCCGCCGCTGGGCTTGTTGTCGCCCCACGTGTCGCCCTGTAGTAGAATGTAGACAGAGGTAGGGTAGGCTACGTACACATCAGAGCAGGGAAGCCTCTGGCCAGAAGCGCAGCGCGTATGTACCGAGGTGGCGCCGAATCCGCCGCCGCCCCCTCCTCCGAACATGGTGCTGGCGGCGCCCATGCTTCCCACGCCGGCTTCCTCCTGCAGCCAGGGGGGAATCACCTGCTGCGCGTCAGACATCACCTTGACCAGACCCGGCGCCAGGGAGCCTGCGAGAAGCGCATACTGTTCATCATCACTGAATTCTCGAGATAAGCGACTCACTGTTGTTGTCGCGGTCGTAGAAGGAGGTGGCCCGTCCGGGGTTGCCCACGCGGCCGGTGCGACCGATTCGGTGCACGTAGTCGTCGATGGTGTCGGGCAGGTCGAAGTTGATCACCTGTAGATGCAACGTATGCACGAACATTACCACACAAACAAGTGTCAAATGGGATTACAAGCTACCTGTGTGCGTAGGTACAGCACTAGGTACATACAAGCACCCAAAGTGGTAGTTCACACATACCGTAAATCCTCCAATAAGCGCCTGGGCGCTTATTTTTTCAACCAACCTCTAGGAGGGGCGCTTATTGGATGGGGGGGGGTGGGGCTTATTCGAGGGGGGGGCCCTTATTAACTCAACCCCTCAGGCCAGGGGAGCCTAGAATTTCACCAAAATTCCACACATTTGTGCGCACATCTGCATATAATTAATTTAGACCGAAACTGTATAGCTTACCTGCAATTAGTAGTAGTGCTGTCATATGTATGTAGCCCAATCTTGTGTTAGGAATGGTCACAGAACAGATATGGTAGTGCTAGTACTGCAGGTACTAACAAAGGTGGGCGCTTATTTTCTCAACCTTACTCTAGGAGGGGCGCTTATTCGAGGGGGGGGGGGCGCGTATTCGAGGGGGGACGTTTATAGGATTTACGGTATGCACTGTTCAACCAACTCGCGCACAAACATATGTACGCACGTGGTCGACGCCACGGATGTCGAGTCCTCGGGCGGCGACGGAGGTGGCCACGAGAATGGGACAGCGACACAGCTTCGTCCGCTCGTCGCCCTCGAAGTGGTGCAAGGCCTCCTCTCGCTGGCGCTGGTCGCGGTCCCTGAATGAATGGAAGAATTGATACAGTACCTTCTACTGCTTCGAGTACTGGACAAGTAGAAACAAATACACGTTCACAACAATTCATAGCGTAGCGCACCCGTGCATGGAGGTGGCCGGGGCGTCGAAGGAGGAGAGGACGGTGGCCAAGAAGTCGGCGGTGCGCTTGCGCTCTACGAAAATCAGCACCTTCTTCTTGTAGCGCCTATCTAGAAGAGAAAGAAGCGACATCGAGTCGAGCTATGTACACTACAACAATGGACTGTCGTGCTGCTAAGGTTGCGCACCAGTACCACCCGAGCCGACGGGCGTGAAGAAGTCGTCTTTGTCGGCGCTCAGCACATCCATCAGCTTGTCCTTCTTCTCTCGGCCCGAGACCTACAGATGACGTAAACGACCAACTAGCGGAAAGCTCAAGCAATACGCGTCTCATCTTTCATACCAACAAACCTACCATCCAAATGCGCAACACGCAACGACTACAGTATCCCCTTTTAGCATGTGTGCACAGTACCTCGATGACTTCCTGGACGATGTCCCTGTTGGCGCCTCCCACGATGCCGACGGCGATGAAGACGTGGTCCTTGCGCAGGAACTCCTTCGCCAGCTGCTGGATCTGGTCCGGAAACGTCGCCTGCAACGCAGCAGCACAGATATACGTACCCGTATACGGTTTTATCACGAGGAAGGCCATATCTCGCATAATTTCTTTGGTATCGATAGCACAATACACTGATGACGAAGAGACCAACTCCAGTCAAACAAAGACTATCAAACGTTAGTTATAGTAGTGTGCCCCTCCACCTACCGAGAACATGAGCGTCTGCCGGTCTTCGCCGCCGGGCATGTCGTCGGCGGAGAGAATGCGCCGGACCTCTCCCTCGAAGCCCATGTCCAGCATGCGATCGGCCTCGTCCAGCACCACGAAGCGACACTGCTTCAGCGACAGCTAAAAGAGACAGAGGCAAGCAACTCGTCGTGATGAGACAGAGACAGGAGACGACTGCGAGGCACTTACATATCTAGTGGAGAGAACAAGCGAATATCGACTGCGCAAAACACACCCAACTTATATACTGTAGGTAATACGCAGTGAGTGGCAACTACAGCGCACCGTTCCCTCCTTGATAAACTGGGACATGCGGCCGACGGTGCCGACGACGATGCTGGCCCCGGCGCCGATGCGTCTCGCCTGATGACCCACGCTGACGCCGCCGTAGACCACTTGGACTTGGCACACCGTCTCTGCAGAGACAGAGGAAGCGAGTGGGAAGGAATCATTGAGAAAAGACGTCTACAGAGGCGACGGCGAAAACCCAGCCGGCGCCAAGCAAGAAGGTACATACAGAAGCGATCGCGTCCACAGAACGTACCACTTTCACTCCACACTATGTAGTAGAAGAGACTCACGGGCGGCGAATTTGCGTCCCTCCTCGTAGATCTGCTTGGCTAGTTCCCGGGTGGGCGCCAGGATAATAGCCACAGGCGACTGTCGACCGGCGAACTCCGTCGACATGTCCTGCTTCTTCAGGATCGACGTCAGCATTGGCAGCATGAATGCCGCCTGCAGCGCACAAGAACAGTTCGAGGAGGAGGGAGGGAGGGAGAGAGGGGCGGGAGGTAGGGAAGGGGAGGGAGAGGGAGGGAGGGAGAGGATCGAAACATCAAAGAAGGGTCGGAAGGCAGAGCAGAGACGATTGAGGAAGGGGCGAGAGATGTACCGATGGAAGGAAAGAGGAGTAAGGCACCGTTTTTCCCGAGCCCGTCTGGGCGCAGCCCATGATGTCGACGGCGGCGTTGAGCACGAGGGGGATGCAGTACTCTTGGATGGGCGTGGGCTTCTTGTAGATGGAGAGCACGTTGCTCAGCACCTGCTCCGTCAGACCCATGTCCTGGAAGCGCTCCACCTTCTGGCCCTTGTACTTGTCCTGCAGCTGCACCTCCGCCTCGAAGAACCGTTCGAAGTTCTCCCCTGGAAGAATGGACGCAGTGAAGTGGCCAATACCCATGCTCGCAAAGTGTAGCTTCTTCAAAGAGTGGATTCTCGCACGGCGACTAACCCTGTTCGATGTGGCGGCGGATCAGCTGCTCGTCGGACACGTCTTCGGGCACGTAGGTCACGGGCGCCGGCCGGTCTCCATCCTCTGGAAGTGAACAGACGAGTCGCTAGACATTCAACTTCATATTTCAGCGCAAAACACGGCACTGCTGTTATTCAGATAAGGAAACAGGAAAAGTGCATTCGCACCGCCTTCCTCTCGCTCCTTCCTGGGGTTGGGGCACTCCCTGGAGAAGTGGCCCTTCTCGCCGCAGTTGAAGCAGCCCTTGTCGCCCGAGCCTCCACCGCCGCCGTCTCCACCGTCTCCCCCGCCTGAATCGCGAGATAACGAAGACAACTCAACACGATAGGTAGGCTCCTTCAAATACGAACCCTACCGAATCCGCTCCCGAAGCCGCCACCGCCCCCTCCGAAGCCTCCACCACCGCCTCCTCCTCCTCCTTCACCACGCGGCTTGGGACAGTCGCGCGATTGGTGTCCCTCCTCCCCGCAGTTGTAGCAGCCGCCGCGAGCTGAAACCGACTAGGAGATTCAAGCGCACGCGCTCTCTGAATGGAGAGGAAGCCACCCACGCTTCCTGGGCTCCGGGCAGTCGCGACTCATGTGGCCCTCTTGGCCGCAGTTGAAGCAGCCTCCACCTCCTCCTGGAAAAGAACGGCGCGGTTGGTTCGAAAACTGGAGCCACACAACCCCCCGCTTGGATCGACACAAGTTGCGCACACCGTCCGTGTAGCCAGCCACTCACTTCAGAGGAATCAACCTTCATATAAGATTCTACATACTGTAAGTCTCAAATGGCCGACCTTTCTTGGGGGCAGGGCAGTCGCGCGACTGGTGGCCTTCTTCGCCGCAATTGAAGCAGCCGCTGCCGCGACCTCCTCCTCCTGTGGCTCCGCCGCCGAATCCGCCTCCCCCGAAGCCCCCGCCGCCACCTCCGAATCCACCGCTTCCGCCGCCACCGAAGCCGCTGGAAGCGCCGAAGCCCCGGCTGCCGCCTGAGTCGTTGTCGGCCGCCGCACCGCCTCCGAAACCTGCAACATACGTACTTCCATAACAGACGAACTGGCACCCACTGGAAACAACAGATAGTATCACCTCCACCGCCGCCGCTACCGAAACCGCCTCCGCCGCTGAAGCCACCCGGGCGACCGCCACCGCCTAGAATCGGTCTAGTCACACAAAATGGCAAGTTTTCCAACAATACTCAGACGTAAACTTCACCTCCAAAACCACCGCCGCTTGGCCTCGCATCTCCGCCGGAAGGGTCTGGACGAGCGCCTAAACATACGATAACGTTGGTACGTTGCGACTGGTCAGCGTCAAGACTGAACTATTGACGTGAATGGAATGTGTAGTTCGTACCGAATCCCCCGCCGCCTCTGCCAAATCCGCTGTCGGTGTTTCCAAATCCGCCGGATCTTCCATTGCCGTCGCCACCGAATCCGGAATTGGACGTAGCGCGTTGGGCAGTCGCCGACGCAGTCGCCGTCCTACAATTAGACCATCTCTCAGTAATTTCAAACGAAGCTAAGACCGGGAAATCGGTCGCACCCTCGCCCGAAGCCACCAAGACCGAACGCCGACATGTTTCTCCAATCGGCAGCTTCAGTGGAAATCCCTTGGTTGGATTGAATTGGGGCAAAAGTCAACAACTCAAATAAGAAACGGTTCAATTCAACCTAAATGTAAGGAAAAGATCAACAAACTCAAAACAAAGCTAACACTACTCCGACTCAATTGAAGGGGAACCTTGAATTGAACGAAAGTGACGCGTGGTTGCCAGCATGACAACACATTTCAAACTAAGCTAACCGATAACACTTTACCCACGCTGGTCTTGAACAGAAGGAATGATATTCAAAATATTGATTACGGTAGTATATATTTGGCACCGCTTTCAGCTCTGATCATGTGGGCAATCGATATCCACGAAAACTAAATGGGAGTCTAGAGCAGTCGGTGTATTTTCCCTTGTTTATGTTCACCTTCCATACTTTATGGACAACCAAAAACAACATTACTCACTTGAAAGTTCAAAATGTACGTTACGGTGCAATCAATATTTCAAAATACTACGCCAACGTGAACCCTTTTACCACTTTACAAACTTCGAATTTCAAAACCGATATCACGCGTCTCAAACAGAATAGTCGCAGTTCAAAAATTAGCTACGGTGCCATATGTATATCGCATGAGCTTGAGCTTGATGAGATTCAGGCCCAATCCCAGTGCATTCACGGATGTCGTCTGGAATTCAAACGTTGACCTACTGTATATATAAAGTTTGAATTTTGACTTTTACTACCTTGATATATCTTTCGGCTTGTCGTGATCGTGTACTGTGTGTTATTTGCGTGAGAAGTTCGTTTAGTGACACTAAATCCGAGTTTTTGGTGTTTCGAGGCGTCTGTCTTGGGTGTTGGAGTCTCTCGTCGGGCAAGGAGAGTGCAAGCCGAGTGCTCATCGTCTATCATCAAGAATGGTAATTCTTGTTTCTTTGCTTAGGTCGTGAGTTTGCTTCGGTATTTCACTAAGCGCCCTGTCTGCACCTGCCTAGCCTTCCGAAATACTCGAGTTAAGCAGTAGAGGGCGGTGCGACGTTTGTTTGGATTGTTGTTCTTCGGCGCGTTCGTCGGTGTCTGAGTCTGTGCAGCGGGACTTGAGCAATTCCATCCTCCCGTTGTTGGGCGCTGCTGGTCTGTCGTGTTTTCGCGGCTGGCTGGCAGAGGCACTTTTTCTACGGCGTAGAACCCTACGCACTCTTTCCTTTGCTTCCCTTCACCGCAGCAAGGCCTCGTCTGTCGGGTTCCATTCCTCCTCGTCCTCACATTACTCTCGCGCACAGTGAGGCTGTGTGGGCTGCCTTGGCTGGCGCTACCTAGTCGGCACAGACAGACAGGCAGCCAGACGGGCAGTTAGGCATAGTCGTTCTTTGCGCTGTGTGTAGAAAGTAGCCTGGGCGGACGTTCGCTGTCGCCTCGATTGACGAAGCAGGGAGCAATCCGAAGAAGGAATATCTGACATGGACGCGATCCACAAGGCCTTCAAGGACCTGGAACACGCATTCGGAGACCATAAGGAAGGGAAGAAGGTAATGGTGGTTGGCAGTCGGTCGCGTCTTGTACATACGTTTGAGTCACGTCGCCTAGTTTATATCGAAGCTAAAACCATTGGGGTCGAGTAACCGACATATTTCACTTGCGGCATTGGACGCCAAGACGAAGGGTGCGTCGCTAGGCAACGCACTTTCAGGTTCGCTAGACGAATATAGCATCTTAAAATGCGCTCGCTCAAGCGTAAGACAGTGTACCTACCGCGAATGGAAAACAACATCACAGTAGGCGAACGTTTGTCAGTGGCGTCAACTGACTTCCCAGACGAGGGCTGCCATCCACAACCGCGGAAGGCGTCAGGATCTAAATGGCAAGAGGACAGCAGGCAGTGATAGTCACAATCTGCAACAGCGTGTTGAATGCACATCACTCTCTTGTCATGGCACTCGATTTCCCGAATCTTTTGCGGCCATTTGGTGTCGGACTCTGCACTGCCAGGTTGTGTAGACATGAAGGTCACTCAACGATCTCCTTACATTTGTATCGTTTTCCATTTTGAACCTAGCGAAACCACCACAACACCACCGCAGAAGGCTGCCGTGCGATGACCAACGGGTCGCGTCAATGGCGTGTGCCGTCGAACACTTGCTGATTGTCTCACGCTGTGTCGTTGAGAAGCGACGCTACGCGCCAAGGCGCTTCGAGCGGATTGAATGCATGGCGCTGAGGTTGTACTTATTTTGCACGGGGGTACCTATTTTGCACGACTTCATGCAAAATAAGTACCCGGGGTACTTATTTTGCGGGGTACTTATTTTGCACCACACCGGCAGCTTCAACTGGAGTTGACCAGGTGGGCCAACCAACAAAGACAACCGAAACGCAAAAGAATGTCAGATTCGGAATCGGTGGCCTGAAGTCAGTGTCAGGATCTACTCTAACATCGATGTTGTCTTGCAAATGCAAATGCAAGATGATGATGATGCAAACGAATTTTGGCCGCGGCGTATGGTACGGTAGCCGAAAAACTACTTTCGAAAATCGGTTCTACATACATAGATCAGTTCTAAACGATTTCATCGCGTGACCCAGTCCATTTTCCCCTAAATGATTGACATGCTAAGACGGCCGATAATTTAGAACACCTTCGCACAAATTTCCGCCAGACGACCCTGTTGGAGCGAAGGGCCAAGGCCAAGCGCCACCTGGGCCTCTTCCTAGGCTCCACCGTCCTCAACGTCTTCTGCTGTCTTGTCATCTGCACATGTGGCGCCTTGCAAGCAGTCTTGTACCTGCTCAAATTCATCTTTCCACTAGAAGCCCCGTGGATCTACCATGTGCTAGTGCGGCAGCAAGGCTGGTCCGAGGTGGCCCAGCAGTTGGCTTCGGACGCCAATTCGACCTGCGGCATTCTTTTCTACGTGCTGTTCACCCCCAAGTACAAGGCCTCCTTCAAGTGGCTGACAGCCACCATCGACAGTGGACTGAAGAAGACAGCCGCCCCATTCTCGAAAGGATTCTTTCGTGTCATTGCCGTCGTCGAGGGAAAACTCTTTGGCCTATTGGATTGGCTGTGATGATCATCAAAGTAGGTATATTGTACGTATGTAAGAAAGACAAAACTTGTGATGCTTTTCCTCTTTTGGTCCCTTTCTGCGGAGTGCCTGTGGTAAATCGTTTGTTTCTATGTCAACGATAGCCTCAACCATACGTGTAACCGGGGGGGGGGGGGGGTATGGGGGGGGGGGGGGGGTAAGCCCCCCCCCCCCCCTAGCCGAAAGTGTACCCCCCCCCCATACCCCCCAGGTACCCCCCTCCCGCCTTCCCCAAAATACCCCCACCCAGGAATTTCAAAAAATTTAGCCTGCGGCGCTTAAAAATTCCACAAAATTAGCCTGCGGCGCATGAAAATAGAAAAATATTCCCCTGCGGCGCTATATTTTGGACATTTTTGACCAAAATTAAGCGATTTTTGGCACTTTTTGGCCTATTTTTGCAACATTTTCTTATTTTTTGGTACTTTTTTAGCAAAATTTTTAGATCATTTGACCCCCCCTCCAGGGGCCTCAGACCCCCCCCCCCCCTGAGGGGGTCCTATACCCCCCCCCCCCGACCCCCCCCTGGCCGGTTGGCGCTTACACGTATGGCCTCAACCAGATTGATCTACTCTTATTGCTTAGTCAAATGTACTAGGTAGCCACCGGGATCTTTCCTGTTGTCTGCCACCATGGAGACGCTTTCCGTTGCCATAGCACAGCTCTTTTCTGTAGGCGGCGACTCACTCCACTAGCCAGTTAATGATAATATTTCTACTAGGACTGTTGCACGCAGCTGGGTATTCGCACTTTCTTCGCCTGTGGGCCAGGTCGATACCCTACAAGAGCTGCGCGCGGGCCGTACGTCCATCCGTCCGTCCGTCCGTCCGTCCGTCCGTCCGTCAGTCCGTGCGGAACGCTCTCAGATCTTGGCGCTGGAAAGTCGTTAGGGTTGGCCTTGTTGTGCCATGCGAACTGTAAACTACCTGGGGTGGGCGGTTACAGGCAAGCGAGGCAGACAGGAAGAATTCTATGTTCATGGGTTCACGAGCGTGACTGTTTGCTACAAAGTTCGACGAACGCGCTTTTATCGCCGCTTCGGTTTACGGTTAGCGCAAGAATAGTATACACATCGCCGTGTGGCCTTGCAGGCAGAGACGCCATTTCGAGTCGCGAAGATGTGGACGGTCGCAGTTCGTGTTGGTGGCGCAATTGTGGCCATCGGCATTTTGCTGTTGTCTTACAACATTTTCCTTGGGAAATGGGAAGCTGTGAATTACTGCCCGGTGGGAGCCGAAACGGAGAGTTGCAAGGTTGGTGAGGCGGCGAACCATTTTAGTCGTCTGGCTCCAAAACGGTAAGTCTGCGAACAGAAACATTGACCAATGAACGAGCATGCAGTTGCTCGGACCTGCACACGTAGAAAAGAAAGGTATAAATTTGCATGTTCGACAGTCGACTCACACTATATTCGTGCCACACACAATCACCACACCCCCGTCCTGTGATTGTTTCGCTGGCTGACGAGTTTCCATCAAAGGCTTTATCATTGGTATTATTTACTTTGATTCTTCTTTCAGAGCGAGGTCCCCGTCTATGTCGACAGCCTGGATTCGGTCCAGTCGATGATTTCCTTCGACTACAATTAGTGAGCTGGTCGAGACAACGGGCGCTGAACGCAAACACTTTTGAATTGCACAGATTACATTGATATTCGCATTCCAGTTTCGATTTCTGCCCCAACTACTCGAGCGACGACGCACACGCACCCGCCCTCGGCATTGGCCAGCAGCTACTTGGGCGAAAGATTCTCCCTTCAAGTTACAATGTGAGCACCCCTCACTTTGACATACATATGTAGCGATTTAGGGATTCACTTCTGCAGAGTGGTGAGTAGTTGGCCATCATTGAGTTGAGGTTCAGAGTATCAAGTTTTGTGTTGTCACTTTCTCTTGCATGGTACAGTATGATGCACCTAACTCATATTCGTGAGGACTGTTAGAAGCAAAAGCAGGCGCTGACCTCATGTGTGGTGTGTAAACTCGGTGATTTCAGATCGACTATTTGGCAGATAGGCGTTGCGAGGTTCTCTGTGAGAACAAGGGAAACGTGCAGGAGAGCCTGCAGTGAAGCACTCCGACCCGAACGGGGGAAAGCAGACCGCCACTCACTTATCTTGAGAAATAAGGCCGATTTCCGTCCGAAGATTCTCCACAAGTTCCGCCCGCGCGCGAGTTTCAGAGTACGCGTATTCCCTCCACCTACCGGCGCGCAGCAGAACTCCACCGAAATCCTGTAGATCAGGCCGAATTGAGTCCAAAATGCGCCAGTTCACTTCGATTCAACAAGTAGCCGGCAGCTAAGATTCGGGGCTGCGCCAATCGCAAACTCGCCTTGCCATTTTGGACGGGAAGAATTGACAGTTCATGCGCAAATGCTTACTTTACCACGCCGTCTTTTCGCACTGCATTTCCTTCAATTCTGAAGTTTGAATGCGCGCGCAAATTTAAGTTGCAAATAGCTTGAGGAGAGTACAGTAAAAGTTGCATTCTAATTTGAATTTCGGCATTAGGAACGTGGCTGTTTGATGGCAAAATCGACACAAAATGGAGAAACCAATAGCGAATTCGCGTTCCTCGCCGCGAAATACCCTAAAATCGACACTTCAACCGTACAATTACCACACTTTCAGTTTCGTCGACGTAGGGCTACGGTAGGTCGATTTTCGACCAAAACTCGCCAATCTTGATCAGAAACGCCAAAATAACGCCAGATTCGGCGTCAGCGACCTCGAAAGCACCGGGATCGACTCCAACATTGATTTTGACCACCCGGGTGGAAATTCGAATTTTGGACGCGGCCAGGGTACGGTAGCCGAAAAAATATTTTTAAAAATTGATCCTAGATCAGTTTAAACGGGGAATCGCGTGGTGCAGTCCATTTGGCCACAAATCATCGCAATCGAGCGCTAAAACGGCCGAAAGTCGAAAATCGGCATTTTCGGTCTCCGACGGCGACCACTTGCAACCACAGAACTCACGATTTCCGCGGTGGATTTTGGCGATTATGGTCTTAAACGAAAGAGAACATCATAATCTTGCCGATTGGAGATATCTGGCCCGATCCAACAACTCCCTGATTTACTAGGATTTTTTAAAGGCAAATTTTTGTCAAAAAACCGCTTTCGGCTACAGTAACCCGAGAACGCGTCGGCCGATTGGCTGGGGATTTTTTTTCCCCTGTTCGTCTCGTCGAGGGCTATAACATATCCAAAGGACATCAAAATCGGACGACTATTCCAGAAATTCCAGCTGGGTGAACACCCTCTCAGTAAGTAAATTTTCAAATTTTTGAATTTTTCTCAAAATTTTTCCACCACGCGAAAAAAACGAAGGCCCGAGCACCCCTACTATCCCTCGAGAGCTATCGATTAAAAAAAACCCCGTCCAAATCGGATGAGAAATGAGGCACGAAAGTGAGTGGCGAAAGTTTTGATCGGGAGCAGCTCCACTATAGCACTCCGCCCCTTTTGGGGTCGGAGTGCTAAAAACTACAAACCGAGGAGCAAAGTGGACCTGTTAGAAATACGACGCCTACAGAAGGGAATGAAACTGAACTATCATCATGATTGGTTGGTCTTACAGCCAAGCGTGCACAGTGCACGCTTCACCTATGCAATTGGATGCTATATGAACTATGATCATGCGTCTTTTGGCAAAAGTAGTGTATCGTAAATACTCTAATAATCCTCACCTCCAATAAACACCCGTCCTCCAATAGTACCTACCCCCCTCCTAAAGGAAGGTTGAAAGAATGAGCTCCCGCCTCCATAGTATCCCTACCTTGTGCACTATTCTATCTGTATCTGTAGTATAAGGTATGCATGTACTGTACTATAATACTACTACGATTGCTATGTGTAGTAATATGCCTTTAATGCATGGCACGCTAAGGATATTTAGTGCAGAGATGAGATACCTATGTACCTATTTAACCCGACGTTCTTATGCGGGTCGCACGGCCGTTCTTATGGCCAGAGTTCGGAAGGCGCGCGTGTTTATATTTGGCCGACCTTGCGGCATCGACCGCCGACCTAAGCGTCTCAGTGCTGGCACTACTACCGTGTGTTGTGCGGCGTGGTTTTGGTTGGCTTGTTGCTGTTGTTGTCGTTTGTAAACGTGGGATGACGACAGCGCGAGTGTGTTGATGTCAATGTGTTGTTTGATTATGCTTCACTGTGTCGTGGTGGTCAGTGTTGAAGTGGCCGGGTTCAGCGCAGCAGGCTGCGTCGTTGTTCCTTTGCATGTCTAAATGTTTTCCCTGTGCGTCAGTGTTCTACGTTTATGGAATGTGTTCGCGGGTTGTTCTTGTGCAATGCGGCAATGCAGCAAATTGGCAACTGACCGCTCGTGCCGGCAATCCGAGCGGCAGACAATTCAAACGACTTCGCTGATCTAACGGTCAAATTTAGAACGGCCGTGCGACCCGCATAAGAACGTCGGGTTAATAGTATGGTATTGCTATGTAAGTATTGCTGCTGTGGACCCAAACACCGCAGGATTGTTGGCGACATGCCGGCGACCTTCTGCTACTACAACCAGCGGGGAACGCAGGAATGTAAGCTGGGTTTCCCTATGGGCTGCTACGTCACCTCCACCGGAAGGCAGAAGGATGCCTGTGTGCTGGAGGTGAGTGGGAATTAGACTTTTGAGTGATCTGTTTCAACAACGTGTAAAATAGGTAGATGTTGCACTTCAGATCGCCTACAATAGGGCCTCCAGCTACTACCTGTTCAACCATGTCGACATTGTCATTGAGTATAGGGAGGAGACGGCGAGAGATTCCAACATCGTAGACAACGCGCTGGGAGGCAGAATCGTCGCCATCAAGGTCACCCCTAGGAGGTGTGTCTCTGTGCTGTACGCTATGTCTTTCAAAGAGCCCCTCAGTTGGTTCAACCGTTGGTGAAGCAAACAACAACAATCGAAAATTCCACGGGGTACCATGTATAGCTGGCATAAGGCTGCCGGAAGATGTTTTGGCGACTTCCTTCATCAATCACCAAACTTGCAGCATCAAGCACAAGGGGCCGAAGGCGGGCGAGTTCGACTGTGACTCCAATGAGCCCTTCTACATGGACACCGACCCCACTGCTGACTTCAACATTGTCTACACCTACTCTGTCTCCTTCAAGGTACAGGGAACGCTCACACGATCTCAGCACGCTAGCACAATTCCTGTTCTCAGATGAACCAAGGCGTGGAGTGGAGCCACCGTTGGGACTACATCTTGGAGTCCCGTTGGACGAATGCCGGCGCCAGCAGTCTTGTCGATCTTCTCTACGGGGTCCTCATCACCCTCTTTCTCGGTGTCTTTGTCTACTGGGCTGCATGGCGACCCGTTCACAGACAGAGGCAGCAGTGGGGGCAGTCAATGAATGGTACCGGCCAAGAGGTTGTGTCACTGCTGCGCCGCACCCACGACGGTGGTACGTGTAACACAACGTTTGATCAACACCTCTTCTTTGCAGAGCGGCTGGAGAGCGGTAGCTGGCGACGTTTTCCGAGCTCCACAACGGCCCTTCCTCTTCTGCGCTGTCGTGGGAACTGGTTCGCAGCTGTTGGCTACTGTCGTCCTTGTCCTAGGCGAGTTCTCAATTGGAAATCTCTTCTTACCGTACTTGCAGTGCATCAGCAAGACAGCGGATTCCTTTAGGGCTAGCAGTTCTGGGCCTACTCTCTCCCAAAGACCCTGGATCGTTTGTGTCGTCGTCCATCTTTGGCTATGCCACTCTTGGATGTGTGGGAGGATACGTGGCCTCCAGGTGTTACAGAGGTTTGTCGCAGTGGCTGCTGCCCACTGAACCGATGGCAAATTAAGCTTAACGCTACACACCGGTGTCAGCCACTCACTAGCCGTAGCCGATCTCACAGTTCAGGTCTAGGCGGTCAATGGTGGGTGCCAGTGACTGCGGCGCAGATTTGCCTCTTGCCTGGGTGAGAGATGCCGAACGGCTGTTGCTATTCTGGCTCACACAGCTTCCAATGTGGTTTTGCTTTGTAGTTTAGTGCGATGCACTTGAGGATCGAGACCAGGCGTTGGATACGTCCTTAAACGCCACGACATTTGTGGTGGTATCTAACATCAAACATTTTAGGCTGGCTTTTGCCGTATTCTTCGTCAGCAATCTTGTTTACTGGGCCAAGGAAAGCAGCAGGGCCACTCCAGTTGGCGTCGTGATCACCTTGTGGATGTTTTGTCTGATACTGCTTTTTACAATGACGGCGCTGGGAGAGTTCGTTGGGTCGCGACAAAAGGCACGTACAATACACAGTCCCTCTCTTTCTGGCCACTATTCGAACAAATGTGCCCACAGGTGCCAATTCTGGTCCTTGTATTTCAGGTGACAGACTACCCAGTTCAAGTGACTACCGAGCCTCGACCAATCCCCGCTCAGCACTGGTACAAGAAGAAGTTTCTGCAGGCGATGCTGATTGGCGGAGTTCTGCCATTCATTTGCGCCTACGCGCAACTGGGCTGCTTTCTCCACCAAGTCTGGTTCGTTGGAGTTGAGAATCGTAATGTGGCGTGCCGTCATCAAATATATGGATTTACCACCACATTATCGTCCTCTCCAAACCGACAGTGAAAATCCGCCGATTAGGTAATATTCGGATTAGGTAATCCTGTAATCTACGGTGGTTGGTGAAACGTTCAGCGGACGTTCAACTGCCAGCAAGCCGCATTGATTGGCAACGCTGAATACTCCCAAATTTGTTATTCACTTCTCTTTACTTCAGGACCAAGCAAGTCTACACTTCGTTCGGTTACGCCGTGGTGTCCTTCTGCCTTTTGCTGACCAACGCGGCCGAAGTTGCTGTGCTGCTCTGCTTCTGGCAGTTGAACGCTGAGGTACTAAGTGTGAACACAAACACAAAGCTTAGCCTCAGTCTGTACACAGTCTCGATATGAATCATACCGAGCCACCGACCTGCCAGATCTGCATGCAATTCAGGACTACAATTGGTGGTGGCGCAGTCTCTTGGTGGGGGTCTCCACTGGCGGCTACGTCTTTCTCTACATCGTCCTACAGCATCCAGCGCTACAGACCGCCGCCTCGTGGTTTCTCTACGTCGTTTACTCGGCTGCTTTCGCCTCCATCGTTGCTCTGATTGCGGGTGTGATATTTGACCCCTAGAATAACCCTAAGTAAAATAATTAGCCCTCCCTCCCCCCCCCCCCCCCCTACCCCAACCTTCTAATTACCCCCCACCCCCCCAACCACGAACAAAAGAGCCTTTAAGTGATTGTATTGCTCCACTTGGGTCGGCGCATAATTGTGTCATAGATTTCAGGGACTGTCGGATTTCTCGCCTGTTATCAGTTTGTGAGAACCATCTATAAGAAACCAGCAGCCGTTGGACATGAACAATCGACAGAGCCGCTGGAAGATTTCGGCAGCGAAGGAGTGCCGAAAATGAAGTTGGTTGAAGCGCCAGTAGATATGCCTGTTCTTCACACTCCACCGATCGTGGCCACTCATTAGTCGAAGGGCTGCAATGACAGTTACTTTTCCAACACCATAGCATGACACTTGCTGTTTTCCACTTGCGATCCCAGTCTTATCCGATGTATTGCGCTCAGGACATTCACTGTGTTGCAACGTGCTCTACAATCGATAATCGAGTTGAGCTGAGCTGTGGTAATGTCCGGCACGGACCTGGTACTGTACACAACAATGTACAGGGTGGGTCAAAAAAAGTGAGACCCCTAACTTTGCGGCTGCCGTTCTCAAGCTTGACTCAATGTATCAAGCGCAAATTTTGGCACAACATACTACATGGTGTTTTCGATCAACAACAAAAATTTGAGGTCATTTGATGCAACGAGTGGAAAATGACGCCACTTTGCGCAAGGTCATGTCGAAAATCGGGTGCAACGACTTTTCAATGGAGGACGTCGAGGAGAACGACCATCGACGAGGGCCTCGTCCTTCTCCTCGACGTCCTCCATTGAAAAGTCGTTGCACCCGATTTTCGACATGACCTTGCGCAAAGTGGCGTCATTTTCCACTCGTTGCATCAAATGACCTCAAATTTTTGGTGTTGATCGAAAACACCATATAGTATGTTGTGCCAAAATTTGCGCTTGATACATTGAGTCAAGCTTGAGAACGGCAGCCGCAAAGTTAGGGGTCTCACTTTTTTTCGCCGCGCCTCAGCGCGGCGAGGTGTATATATACGGTTGACAATGTCTGTCTGTGTGTCCGTCCGTCCGTTCGTGCCACCGAAGTAAAATGTGTGACATATGTGGTCAAGTGGAGTCAAGGTCGCTGAGTACGGATCCGATGTCCGTTTCTGTTGCTAATTTCGCATTTTCGAGATATTTACAATTAAAATTCAAAAATGTCAAAAATCGACTTTTTCACCTGATGAGCTAGCCGCGAAATTTCTTCAGAAATGGAAAGAGCACGGACCGCTGATAATTTTGTAACCCAAAAGAATTTTTTGTCAATGTGGAATTTGATAGAAATACGCAATTGTTTGTCGAAATTTCATAAATTGACAAAAATAGAACGTCATTTATTGACGAATGTGAATGCAGAAACTAAAACGTCGTTAAGCCAATAAGAATTTGTGATATAGTTTTTCTGTTTTGAAAAATTGCAATTTAGAGATATTTACAATTAAAATGTAAAAATGTCGAAAATCGACTTTGTCGCCTGATGGACTAGCGGCAAAATTTCTTCTGAAATGGAAAGAGCATAGACCGCGGATAATTTGTAACACAAACAAAATTGTTTGCAATTGTGGAATTGTATAGAAACACGTCACAATTTACCAAAATTCTATAAATTGACAAAAAGCGTCATAACGTAGAAATACGCAACCAAACGAACTTCCTGGTAGAGAACGACTGCACCAAACGTTGGCAAGTTTTTTCGCCCGGCCTCAGCCGGGCGACACCCTAGGAGAGCTCGGCGTGCGTGCGTGCGTGCGTGCGTGCGTGCGTGCGTGCGTGCGTGCGTGCGTGCGTGCGTCCGTGCGTACGTAACGCTCTCAGATCTCGGCGTTGGAAAGTCGTAGAGAGGAGACCTTGGGCTCTACGGATAGGTCTCAACTCACTGATCATTCCGCTAAGAGGTTCCGAAATTCAAAAGTTTGAATTGCGCGCGCTACAGTAACCCGAAAGTCAAAACGCAAGACGGCCCTAGCTCGCTCGTGTTACGTCGTAGAGCGGCAATCGACACGCCAGGTGAAAGCTCTCGACGCGTTCTTTCATGTGACTGCAAAAGTTCTTTTAATTACGCAAACACGCACCGCCGAAAACGCCATTCTCGACATTTTGACGCTAAAATCGTTCTAACTCGCTCAACTTGCGTCGTAGAGAGACAATCTCGTGGTCAGTGGATAGCTCTCGATTCGCTGATCATTTGCTCTCCCATTGGTCGAAACTCAAAAATTTGAATTTCGCAAGTTACGGTAACCCGAAGGTTTAAAACGCAAAACGGCTCCAACTCGTCTGTCTTGCGTCTAAATTTTAAGCTCTCGGCATGCTCTTTCATTTCACAGCAAACATTTTGTAATTCACTAAAGCACGCATCACAGAAACAATAGTTTTGAGTTTTACTCTGGAACTTTCTGAATTGCTCATGTTGCGATTAGAGCGACACTCGGCACGTCATTCCAAGGTTCGCTACGCACTACACGCGCCAAGAAAAGTAAACTTCGTTTTGCTCTATGGACAGAAGTACAACATGGCTTGATTGCTCATAGTGCGTTCTTTTGTGCTCTGTCATAAGTTTGTCAGAACTTTGACAAGTTTTTGTCACTTTTTTAAAAGCGTTGCTCGAAAGAGGGATTTTCTTGCTCTAAAAACCAAATCCCGGGCGATATCAATATTGCTAAGCAATACCCTCTTGCGAAGGGGGAGCTCGTGAAGCGGAGCAATACGGGCGATGAGCTCTCGCACTCTCTGCAGAAAGAACGCAACTCTATGCAATGTCAGTCAGAATACAAACTCAACTTTTTAATACCGGAGCTTGTTTTGTTCGATGTGGCGTATTCCCACTGGTATGCAACTTCAGATCAACGGCGTCGTATCATGCCGATACCATATAGCGAACGCGGCGATATCACTGAGCTTTAGATCAGTTGTACAGACAACCGTATCGTGGTAATAGCTGCATTTGAATTGCGGTACACGTTTTCAAGATACCTTCTCTAGATACGGCTAATTATGCGAATGAAATTCACTATACTGTTCACCAAGATTTGACAGACACAAAGTATAGGTTGAACTTTTTACACACACAGCTTGTTTGACCCACCCTGTAACAGTAACCGCTGTTAAACGACGAAGGCGCTTCCATTCCGGCATTCACAGCAACGGAGTTTCCGCATGAGCGACCCCTCCAGTCTCAACCTGCTTTGCAGGAAGGTTTGCTAGAAGAAGAAGGTGCTAGAAGATAATGAATTGGAGACGCGAAACAACGTCGTCGATACTTTGCGAATGCTACACCTCTTCAGATAACGAACGTCAAATAATTTGCCGATCTCTTTTTTCGCCGCGCCTCAGCGCGGCGAGGTGTGTATGTTACCGTGACTACCCGGATCCAGTGAAAACCCGGATATCCGGGTTTTCACTGGTCGACTTAGTGAAAACCCGGATATCCGGGTTTTCACTGACGGGTTAGTGAAAACCCGGACAATGTCAAATTATCCGGGTTTTCACTGAAAGTTTAGTGAAAACCCGGATAAGCGAGATTTCGTGGGAGGATTGTGAAAATCATGATGGTTGTGTGTTTTTTCGCCGCGCCTCAGCGCGGCGAGGTGTATATATACGGATGACAATGTGTGTGTGTGTGTGTCCGTCTGTCTGTCTGTCTGTCTGTCTGTCCGTCCGCGCATCGAAGTAAGGTATGTGACATATGTGGTCAAGTAGAGTCGGTGTCGCTGAGTACGGATCCGATGTCCGTTCCTGTTGCTAATTTCGCATTTTCGAGATATTTACAATTAAAATATGAAAATGTCGAAAATCGACTTTTTTGCCTGACGAGCTAGCGGCGCAATTTCCACAGAACTGAAAAGAGCATAGACAGCGGTTAATTTGTAACACAAATGAAATTTTTTGGAAATGTGGAATTTGGTAGAAATACGCGATTTTCTGTCATAATTTCATAAAATGACAAAAATAGAACGTCATTTATTGACGAATATAAATGCAGAAATTGGAAGGTCTAGTGGCAGTGAGAATTTGTGACATAGTTTTACAGGTGTAGGAAATTACAATTTCGAGATATTCACAATTAAAATACAAAAAAATGTCGAAAATCGACTATTTCGCCTGATGAGGTAGCGGCAAAATTTCTTCAGGAATGGAAAGAGCATAGACCGCGGATAATTTGTACCACAAAAGATTTTTTTTGCAAATGTGGAATTTGTTGGAAATACGAGATTATTTGTCAAAATTCCATATATTGACAAAATTAAAACGTCATTTATTGACGAATGTGAATGCAGAAATGGAAAGGTCGTGTGCCAATTAGAATTTGTGACATAGTTCTACAATTTCAAAAATTGCAATTTCGAGATATTTGGAATTAAAATTAAAAACGTGTCAAAATCGACATTTTCGTCTGATGGAATAGCGGCTAAATTTCTTGTGAAATGGCAAGCGCATAGACTATGGATAATTAGCAAAACAAAAGGAAATTTGTACGTGCGTTATATTTGATAGAAATGCAATTCCACAAGTTGCCTACACTTTTGCTTATAGCTGAATGTGAACGCAGAATGGAAAAGTTGTACGCCAAAAGGAATTTCTGACAAAGAACGACTGCAGTGCAATAGTTGGCAAGTTTTTTTTGTTGGATGTGATGCATTTAAAGTTTACACGTATCGGAACTTCAGATGAACGGCGTCGTATCATTCCGATACCATATAGCGAATGCGGCGATATCACTGAGCTTTAGATCAGTTGTACAGACAACCGTATCGTGGGAATAGCTGCACTTGGTGTATGGTACACGTCCTCAAGACAATTTCTCCAGATACGCCTAATGATGTGAACAAATTTGTCCACACTGTTCACCAAGTTTTGACAGACACAAAGTACAGGTTGAACTTTTTACACACACAGCTTGTTATCAATCTTTTCTAAGAAATAGCCTAGAAAACGACCCTTTTATAGTTTCAACACTGCCGACGAAACAAGAGCTTTTGAATGGCAAATCGCGCTGTTTATTGCGCGAAACAAACGTCGTGGAGTGCGAAACATGCGATCTTAGCAATACCTTGCATCTTTGCCGAACCGCCCCTTTCACAATGCGCATGATTTTCGCATGATTTACGGCCAACTGGCGCGTCTGGTTCAACACGGGGTGAAGTATACGGAATGTGCATCCCGCTTACAGCTTGCACGTGACTGAAGGCTGTCGCAAGCGTTAGTAGGGAAGGGGCACAGCCGGCCTAAGCAGGAGGCGAAGTATATGGAGGAGTGTTTATCCCACTTACGGTTTGCACTAAAACTCGGTCGACGTCGCGCCTGGCGGGTCTCAACTGAGGCTTAGCGCGACCACCAACTTCAGGGCGCGCTCCGCGCGCCCTGAAGTCGGTCACCGGTCGCGTTAAGCCTAAGTTTCGACCCGCCAGACTGCGACGCCGACTGACTCTTGTGGACTGTGGGCGCAGGGCGAGCCTAAGCATAGCCTGATTTGGAAGGAACCAAACGGCCTACAGGCAATAGAAATATAGTTATAGCAGTGTATTGCGCGATTTTGAGCGTATCGGAGAATTATCCGGGTTTTCCCTAACCGATCAGTGAAAACCCGGATATCCGGGTTTTCACTAACTCAACAGTGAAAACCCGGATATCCGGGTTTTCACTAACCAACTCAGTGAAAACCCGGATATCCGAGTTTTCACTGAAGACGGGTTCTCCCGGTCACATATGTATACGGATGACAATGTGTGTGTGTGTGTCTGTCTGTCTGTGTGTGTGTGTGTGTGTTTCCGTCGCACCGAAGTAAAGTCAGTGGCATATGTGGTCAAGTAGAGTCGATGTCGCTGAGTACGGATCCGATGTCCGTTTCTGTTGCTAATTTCGCATTTTCGAGATATTCGCAATTAAAATTCGAAAATGTCGAAAATCGACTTTTTGTCTGATGCGCTAGCCGCGAAATTTCTTCAGAAATGGAAGGAGCATGGACCGCGGATAATTTGTAACACAAAAGAAATTTTTTGCAAATGTGGAATTTAATAGAAATACGCGATTATTTGTCAAAATGCATAAATTGACTAAAATACAACGTCACTTATTGACGAATGTGAATGCAGAAATGGAAAGGTCGTTGCCAATAAGGATTAGTTACATAGTTTTGCAGTTTTTAAAAATTGCAATTTCGAGATATTTTCATTCAAAATATGAAAATGTCGAAAATCGACTTTTCACCTGATGATACAGCGGCGAAATTTCTTCAGATATGGAAAGAGTATAGACTGCGGTTAATTTGTAACGCAAGAGAATTTTTTTGCAAATATGGAACTTAATAGAAATACGTGATTATTTTTCAAAATTCTAACAATCAACAAAAAAACGTCGTTTTTTTGACGAATTTGAACGCAGAAATGGTAAGGCCGTATGCCAATAAGAATTTGTGACATGGTTTACAGTTTTAATAAAATCCAATTTCGAGATACTTAGAGTCAATATTTAAAAAAATGTCAAAATCGACATTTTCGTCTGATGGTCAGAACAGCTGTTTATTGATGAATGTGCACTCGTAAACAGAAATGCGTACGCTGAACACAGGAATTCGCCCGCACCAAACTTTTGGCAAGTTTTTTTGTTGCATGTGACGCTTTCACACAGGTAGGAAACATCAGATAACCGGCGTCGTATCATTCCGATAACATATAGCGAACGCGGCGATATCACCGAGCTTCAGATCAGCTGTACAGACAACCGTATCGTGGGGATAGCTGCACTTGGCATTAAGGTACACATTCTCAAGACACTTTCTCCAGATGCGGCTAACGATGTGTACAAAGTTCACTATACTGTTCACCAAAATTTGACAGACACAAAGTATAGGTTGAACTTTTTACACACACAGCTTGTTGGCACTCCTCCCCTCCAAAAGGGAGGAGTGCTATAGTGATCGTGCGGATTCTGTGTAAATTCAAACGCTCATAAGTCGGGCTAGGGATGGCCGATCGGGGCGAAGTTTTTTTTATTCGATAGGTCTCTGGAAGGCGCAGGGTGGATCGAAGGTCTCGACTTCCGTCCTGGACCCGATTTTTGGCAAGTTGCCAAAAACCCGGTTTTTTGGCCTCCGACGAACTTTGGACGCTTAGAATAGTGCTCCGGTAGAACGGAGCGAAACGAGCTTTGGGCCAAATATGCAAAGACATTGGGCTATCCGATGGTATAGGCGCCGTCGGGCTGGGTCCGGGCCTGCCCGGGCCGGGTACCAAAAACCGGGTTTTTCGACCCAAAAGTAGGGGTTCACGGTCAGGTTGTAGTTTTCTTGTTTTTAAGGCTGACCGGAAGTTGTTTGCCCCATTTGAAGAACTTGGATAGCTCTATCCAGAATCGTTTTATATGATGCGCTCAGAAGTGGGACCGGCCGGGGAATTCACTCCAAAGTTAGGCCCCGGGTTTCCGGGTATAACTTCGGGCCGGTGTAACTTTTGATAGGGTGCTCATGTCGAGATGGGGTAAAGACCAATCGATCGAGCTCGGCGAGCTCTACAACATTGTAGTAGGTCACTTCTGTCGGAACCGCCAATTTTTGGGTGAAAATTTGAAACAATCGATTTTTGGGTCAAAATTTAAAAGTTCGTCCTTTCCCATTTCTTGCTGTGCAAATCGATTTCGACAACACTAGCACAGTTTTTGAGTGTTACAAATACCTTCACTGTGGCAAAGTTTCAACTTTGGACGGCGCCAATTTTTGGGCGAAATTTCAATTTTTTAAACAAATTTCCGGCATTTCGGTACAAAGTGGGGTCAGTTGAGACATTTCGGTGTCAGTTGGACTTCCACGTGATAGAGCATCAAAAGATACGTTGTTTTTGTTATATCACTTTTTTCGTCCGATGCGTATTTTGGCGGGAAATTCAAATTCAAATTTTTGGCTGCCCGATTTGTCCCGGGCACCTACTGTGTAAGTACTCGATTCCGGCTTTTCGGGGATGCTGATAACGAATTTGATGTTATCTTTTCGTTTTGAGATGTGTGGGACCATTTTTGAAGAATTTGCTTGCCACCATACGTGCCCTCAAGTGGAAAACCTGGTTGTGTCAGTTCAGCTGAAGCTAGGTGTGCTGTGTGTCAAATGTGGGGTATTGGAGGGTCAAAATTCAGAATTTGCTATTAATATTGCGATCATAGTGGCCACTAAGCTTCACTGACATGTCTCGTTGATCAATGGGCAGCATGATTCAACTCCCAAAATCCTTCTGAAAGAGGGGAGGAGTGCCCCGAGGGGCTCTGCTGTAGTCGGGCCCGTTGACGGCCAAGCCCGGGACGCGTTTGGTACGCGATAGGCTTCCCAACTACACGTATCGTACCCCAGTAAGCTCTACTAGCAGTACTCTCCTGTTGCTTTATTTGCCTATGTCTTGGAAGAAACTGGAGTTGAGCATGTGAATGTGTTCGCGTGTGTTTGTCACCATATGCTGAGAAGGTTGGTTGGTATGGGTGCATGTGGGCTATTATACTTTTCCATTGTTGGCTCTGAATGAGTGGAGCCTTCTAGGGAAATTAGGTGTGCAGTGAAGAGTGCTGCGTGAACGAGGCAGTATTGTCAACAGTTTCAACGCGGCAACAAAATAAGAATATCAAATGTCACGACAGATGCAACAGTGGTCACTCGTCGCGATATGACTGGGCGTTGTTGGGGCAGTCGGCCGCCTTGTGCCAAGGCGATGCGCATGTGTAGCATCCACGTTCTGTAAAGAATGTGTTGGTGGCACTGGGTGATTGTGTGTGTCATCTATGTACGACCAGTTGAACTGGAAGCGTGGGAATCTACGTACGTCCTCCAGGGAGGTGCCAGGGGCAATTCTTGGCGTGATGGCCTTCGCGCTTGCAGCGCCAGCAGATGCCATTCGGCAATGGCGGCTGCGTCGTTGGCACGTTGCTAGGCGCGCGCGTGGGCACGTGAATCGTCCACGCCCCACCCCAGCCATCGTTCAGCGTTCCAAAGACCTATATTGTTGATGTTGCAGTGACACCAGTGGTGAGCATTATCAATAGCGTCTGATATACTTTGCCGTCGGCGTCGCGCAGTAGTATTGGCTCGCGAGTGGTGCCACTCTGCGACGTGTGGTCGGTACTGAGGATGGCCTGTCCCCCCTCAACGGCCTGCCGCCCCTCCTCAGCCTGCCGCCCGTCAACGGCCTGCCGCCCCTCCTCGGCCTGTCGCCCCTCCTCGGCCTGTTCCCCCTCAACGGCCTGTCCCCCCTCAACGGCCTGCCGCCCCTCCTCGGCCTGCCGTCTCTCCTCGGCCTGCATGACGTGTATAGTTTGGGATCATATCGGTCAATAGAATAGCAAGTCATGCGAACCTGTGTGCCTATGGTAATGCGCTCTATGGCGCGCTCCAGCTCCGTCTGCGAATCGTGCTCGACCGTATGAGCGCGCGGCACCTGTAGCAGGTTGCTTACTTTGTTATGGGTATAGTTTTATGTGAAACAGCAGTAGAAAAAGCTGTTGTCAACCGTGCAAGAGCGATCGGCGTAGGCTTCCTCGTCGGTGGCAAATTTGCGTGGCGGGTCTTTGTTGAGGTCAGGCATGAGCCACGCTCGGCAGTTGGCGCATTCCAGTCTTCCCTGAATGGTGACACTTCCCTCTTATTTGTGCCCCACTCTTATTTGTGCGTGTGGAAGGTGTAGGTAGAGTGGTTGGTAGTCAGCACCTCTTCGTAGACAATATTCCTTGTGTACGTGCCGCATTTCCCTTTTATGGCACCGTCTTCAACGTACACCTGCAGGTATAGTAGCTTTTAATCGTTGTTTGCCAACTTACCGGCACATACTGACATGGAGATGTGTGGTAGCGACTTACGCGTGTGGCCGACGCACTGCCAGCTCGAGACAGCGCGACGTAGAGCTGGCCGTGCGTAAACACAGGCTCCTGAAGGGCTATGCCGACTCGCTCCAGTGTTTGAGATTGCGCTTTGTTTATCGTCATTCCAAAGCATAGCTTGACTGGAAACTGTCTCCTCTGCAAGTTGTTTCATGATGTGCACAAGTATGTACCAGGAACTATCAGTGAAGAAAAGCGGCTTAGTTTTGAAAGTACTGCTTACCCTGAATTGGAAGGGCAGTTCGGTTTCTTCTGCGCAAGTCAGTATAATACGCGGAATGAACGCGCGATCGCCGACTTCCACTGAAATGGTGTATACTGGTTGACATTTCACCACATATACGTAACTTAGCGTCTGCTTAGCAATACGTTTAGTACCTGGCAATTCTGACGTCAAGCACATTTTCTCGCGCCGCGCTTAGCACCATGCGCGTGCCGTTGCAAAGGCCCATCTTGGGGTCGAGATTGCGCAGCAGAATCAGAGGAACCCCTGGTTTTAGACGCAATGAATGAGGCGGCAGTCCACTCGGCGTCATACTGTTCAGCAGTTCGGGTGGGTAGATGGTCTCTGCTGTAACAAACTCAAGTAACATGTTCACTGAAGCTGTCGGCGGTGACTGATGAGTAAGGTACGTGTGTACTATTTACATACCATTGTCTGTGCCAGCTTCATCAATCGAGAGATGTTCTGTCTCTTCAACTTGTGGACTGAATCGCTGCAGGACGTGTCTGTTGATTGCGTCGACAGTCACATTCTTGGCAGCCAAAATTGCTCGACTGCCGAAACTGCCAGCGTTGGTCTGGATGCAGCTGCCTGTATTTTGTGGTTCACTGCGACAGTTTAAACGTAAAGAATGCATACCATGTCCGGCATGATGAAGTCGACGAGGGAGCTCATGTCCTCGCAGACGATTTCCTTTGGCAGTCTGATGTAGTCGTCCACGTCGTTCTTCTCCGCGGTCGGCTCAGTGCCATTGCCGACGCGTAGCAGAAAGTCCGCGTAACCACTGATTTCTCGGCCTTCTGACTCCGATGCCAATTCGACACGCATGTTGCGCGTCAGCTGCACCTTCTCGACCTGAGTGAAAACTACCGTTTACTTCGTTGAAATGGCAATAAGGCGTCCTACACAATCCATCATCTACCTGGCGCCACAGGTGGCTGCGCTGCACAGTGGTGCTGACGATTTGGCGCCGACTGGCGTGCTTCTTAACCGGCAGAACCTGACGAAAGTCGCCAGAAAAAACCACGCAGACACCACCAAACAACGTGTCCTACTATACTATAATGAATTGTAGTATAATAGTATAGTATAGTATAGTATAGCATACTATACTATACTACAATTCAGACCGGAATTGTAGTATTATACTATGCTATACTACAATTCGGCCTATACTACAATTAATTGTCGTATATACTACAATTTATTGTAGTATAGAGGAAAGCAGTAAATTCTTCAAAGATTTCGGAGTTTATGTTTCATATGGTAGCCAATTTGATGTCTAGAGGCTGCTAGTCGACTCATCACATGTCGTGAATGATGGTAATACAGCTTCACTATATCTCCTATCGAGTATATTTGAACAAGATTGACAACGATTGGCCCCTATTCCAGCCGTTATTGGTACCTCTATACTACAATTAGAATTGTAGTACTATACTACAATGCATTTCCAGGATGCCATACTATACTATACTATACTACAATTAGAATCTGTAGGGCTATACTATACTATACTATACTACAATACATTCTGAATTGTAGTAGGACACGTTGCCACCAAATGGTTCTGCCACGCCACGTATGTCCTGTGAGAGTTACGCTTGGTGGAGAGTGGTAGAGCATTGTTGACTGGCGACAGTAGTTCAAAATAAGCACTCCTTGCCATCTCGACGCATTTATGTTTCAGCCACAACAAAAGACACCATAATTCATCATATTATTCATATGGAACATTGCGCACACTTTTGTACGGTTGTACTCTGAACCGACGTTCTCCTTCAAGCTGCTCCAGGCGTCGAACGCGACGTCGGGCACTAAAGCGGACGTCGTCGTGGTGTTCGCGACCACTTGTTATGTCTTCTTGTGAAGTGTCGAACAGTTTTGTGCGGGTGCACTCGAAGTCGACCTCTACGTACACGTCGAAGTCCACGTAGTAGTATAACCAGACGTCCGACCGACTCGAGACCTCGCCTATCTTTACCTCCGCGTCGAGTTGTACCTTGTTGCCAACTTTGGAGTGGATCGGACTGACCGATGTCGAGTTCTACTCTGTATCGACTTTCACCTTCAAGCTGCTCCAGACGTCGACCGCGACGTCGGGCACAAAAGCGGACGTCGCCGTCGTGTCCGCGACGACTTGTTATGTCTCTCTGTGAAGTTTCGAACACTTTTGCGCGGTTGCACTCGAAGTCGACCTCTATGTACACGTCGAAGTCCACGTAGTAGTAGAACCAGAAGTAGTATAACCAGACGTCCGACCGACTCGAGACCTCGCCTATCTTTACCTCCGCGTCGAGTTGTATCTTGTTGCCAACTTTGGAGTGGATCGGACTGACCGATGTCGAGTTCTACTCTGTATCGACTTTCACCTTCAAGCTGCTCCAGACGTCGACCGCGACGTCGGGCACAAAAGCGGACGTCGCCGTCGTGTCCGCGACGACTTGTTATGTCTCTCTGTGTAGTTTCGAACACTTTTGCGCGGTTGCACTCGAAGTCGACCTCTATGTACACGTCGAAGTCCACGTAGTAGTAGAACCAGAAGTAGTATAACCAGACGTCCGACCGACTCGAGACCTCGCCTATCTTTACCTCCGCGTCGAGTTGTACCTTGTTGCCAACTTTGGAGTGGATCGGACTGACCGATGTCGAGTTCTACTCTGTATCGACTTTCACCTTCAAGCTGCTCCAGACGTCGACCACGACGTCGGGCACAAAAGCGGACGTCGCCGTCGTGTCCGCGACGACTTGTTATGTCTCTCTGTGTAGTTTCGAACACTTTTGCGCGGTTGCACTCGAAGTCGACCTCTATGTACACGTCGAAGTCCACGTAGTAGTAGAACCAGACGTCCGACCGACTCGAGACCTTGCCTATCTTTACCTCCGTGTCGAGTTGTACCTTGGTGCCAACTTTGGAGTGGATCGGACCGACCGATCTGGAGGAGTAGTGTGACACACGGACGGACGGACGCACGGACGGACGCGACCGGACCGTTGTGGCATAGTAATATAGACTAGAGCCTTTAGCCCGTAGGAGAATCTCTATAGTCGATAGCGTATGGGTAATCTGCAGAGCATGAAGGAGATAACGCAATCATCGAATTCAGTGCACTGCAGGACAGTACAGTTAGATCTCAAGTCGTTAGACCCTGTGCCATTGTCAGAACCTATGTTCAGGATCTCGCCAGCTCCTGTGCCTGTAAATACACAATAGATGCTTGGGTTTAGCCCATAGACAATTGGGTTTAGCCCATAGGACATTTCAGATAGATCTCAAGCCATCCGACCCTGTGCCCCTGCCAGTGCCTATGTTTAGGATCGTGCCAGCTCATGTGCCTGTAAATACACAGTAGACTCTTGTGGGTTTAGCCCATAGGACATTTCAGATAGATCTCAAGCCATCCGACCCTGTGCCCCTGCCAGTGCCTATGTTTAGGATCGTGCCAGCTCATGTGCCTGTAAATACACAGTAGACTCTTGGGTTTAGCCCGTAGACATTTGGGTTTAGCCAATAGGGCATTTCAGACAGATCTCAAGCCATTTGACACTGCGCCCCTGCCAGTGCCTGCATTTATGCTGGCACCAGCTCCCGTGCCTGTAAATACACAATAGATACTTGGGTTTAGCCCATAGACATTTGGCTTTAGCCCGTAGGAGATTTCAGATAGATCTAAGGTCGTTTGACATAGATCCAAAGCAGTTTGATGCTGTGCCCCTGCCAGTGCATGCAGCGCCTGCGAATACACTTTGGAGTCTCACAACGATAACTTTGTCATGAGTGGTGACACTGTATAGCGCTTTTGGCGCGAAATCAAACGTCAATCGCAGCGTGTGGTGCCTTTTGTGCTCAGAATGTACTGGTGCAGCCGATATTTGTGAAATATTGTGGAATTTAGTCATCGGCCAAAGTTCTAAAAGCAAAGATGCAAAACCGCGTGCTCTGACGGTCAGTTTAAGCTATAGATCATCGCGAACCGACAACTGTGTCTAGAGCTAGAGCATTTACAGAGTGACAAACAAACAAACAGACGGACAGACTTAGGCCGCTTAGTATATAGGACTAGAGCCTTTAGCCCGTAGGAGAATCTCTATGGTCAATGGCATTGGGTTCAGCCCACAGACAGTTGTGTTTAGCTCATAAGACATTTCAGATAGATCTCAAGTCATTCAACCCTGTGCCCCTGCCAGTGCCTGCATTTAGGATTGCACCAGCTTCCGTGCCTGTAAATACAGTAGACACTTGGGTTTAGCCCATAGACAGTTGTGTTTAGCTCATGAGGCATTTCAGATAGATCTCAAGTCATTCAACCCTGTGCCCCTCCAGTGCCTACATTTAGGCTCGTGCCAGCTTCCGTGCCTGTAAATACACAATAGACACCTGGGTTTAGCCCGTAGGCATTTGGGTTTAGCCTGTAGAAGATTTCAGATAGATCTAAAGACATTTGACATAGATCCAAAGTAGTTTGACTCTGTGCCCCTGCCAGTGCATGCAGTGCCTGCGAATACACTTTGGAGTCTCACAACGACAACTCTGTCATGAGTGGTAACACTGTAAAGCGCTTTTGGCGCGAAATCAAACATCAGTCGCAGCGTGTGGTGCCTTCTGTGCTTAGAATGTGCCGGCACAGTCGATATTTTCAAAATATTTTGGAATTTAGACAACGACCAACGTACACAAACCTTCATGCAAAACTACAGGGTATGATGGTCAGTTTAAGCCATAGATCGTTGCGATCCGTCAACTCTGGCTAGAGTTATGGCGTCCACAGAGTCACAAACAAACAAACACACAGAGTTAGGCCGCTTAGTATATAGGACTAGTGCCTTTAGCCCGTAGGAGAATCTCTATAGTCCTAAGAGGACTGTCGTTACACAATTGTCATGAGGCTACCTGATGGTGCACGCCACTGGTCAGAACATGCAGCGATCTATGCCATGCCACAGCGAGCATTTGGGTTTAGCCTATAGATGACTTCAGGTTGCGCCTGTGCCACTGCCTACAATTACACCAGGTCACGGGCCTGTGAATACACATCAAAGGCATTTGAGTTTAGCCTGTAGATGTTTAGCTTCAGCCCAAAGTCGATTTTAGATTGTGCCCCTGCCAGTGCCTACGATTAGCCTTGCACCACTCACCATGCCTGTAAATACACCTCTTAGTCTCAAGACGACAACTCTGTAGTGAATGGTGACACAAAACTCCAAAAGTGGCATGAAAGAAACCGTCAACCACTCCTTAGGGCTCAAAATGTACTGTGCAGCCGATATTTTCGTGATTTTTGTGGAATTGAGTAAAATGCGAAAGTTTTAAAATAGGAGGGGATTCCTTCCAGTCCACGAGGGTCAGTTTAAGCTATAGATCTCCAGGATCCATCGCCCGTGTCGCGAGAAAATGGCCGGACAAACAAACAAACACACAAACAGACTCTATGCCCCTTAGTATATAGGATCAAGTATAAGAACAGTCAAGAGACTCACGGATAGGCGCTGTTCCAAGCAATGGTCCGAATGGGTGTTTATTCTAACCACAGCTAAGAATAAGCTACCAGGCTAACAAACGGCAGACTACTTATACCGAGATACTGGAATCTTAGATATGCATGGCATCCCTAATGGTGCCATGCTTACACGCCCCATTCAAACAAATGAGCCGTGACGCCGATGCTTAGAACCTACGATCATGTATCACTGATCACGATCACTGATTTCCTCGAACGCGTAGCACTGGGCGAACTTGAGCGACCAGATGTCTTGATCGAACTTGAACGAACTGGACGATCTTGAACGACCAGAAGACCTGATCGACCTTGAACGAACCACTTGACCGACCAGCTGACGAAACCTTAAACCCCACACGAGAAGTATTAGACACAAACGCGACAGCAACACTTTCAGTGATCAAAGGACAAGCGAATCGAACTCCGCCCATCACCTCGATACCGCTAAGCGTGCATCGCGCGACATCGCATTCTCGGCTCTCAAGCCTATCAGCTCAAAGTGCTTGTCACCTCGCCCTCTCCCCTCTTTCAAGAAGAAAGCGACTGTTCTCAGGACAGCCAAGCTAAGCACCCAAGTACTCGCCAGCTCAAGTAAGCCTTCAAGCACCTCAAACACTCGACCTTGTACCCAGGACAAGGGAGAAACACGTCCAATCTGTTCCCAGGACAGATGACGAAGCGCATGTACCCAGGACATAGGCGCTAACGCAAGCACACTCTACCCCTACAGGCGACACGAGCGAATCAGAACACTCTATAAGAACCGTAATCGGACTCCGGAAACGCGCGAGTATCTGTTCTGAACTGGGACCAGCGAGAACCAAAGGGTGGCATCTGACAACGCCCCCAAAACTTGTTCCGCAACCTATCCACGTTCTGATCCGACATCAGCGGCTGCGTTCTCCAGTTCCAACTCGATGGGTTCTGACCCGAAGTTTGACTCCAGCTCCAATTCGGTCTGCGCGGCCAGGCGGAAAACCGGCGAGAACTGTCCCTACAGTAGCCTCTATCGGACGAGCGCTTCCCCTGTCTCCTCCAATTCCTGGGACCCCAAGCCCTAACTGGCTGATCAACGCTAGCCGACTCATTCGCGTCAAAGGAAGAAGGCACAACAGCCGACGGAAACACCTCCCCTTGGCTATTCGAGAGCCCAATGCCGACTTCCTCCATCAGGTCGTTGCCTATCAAGATATCGACAGGAAGATTGAAGCTAACTGGCGCCGTCACTTCGAACGGAATCGCTTCGTTCTCACGCGAGCAATATATGCCCTTCAGCCTCACTGAACCCGTACTCAAGAAAGTGGAGCCATCGATGCCAGTCAACGGGAAACTTTGATCCTGCGCGATCAAATCAGCGCTACCATTCTGAAGCAAAGTCTCAACGACTCGAGGGCTGACAGTGGTTGTGGTTGCGCCCGAATCCAGGACAGCAACCTGACTCTTCATCTGCCCATTCTTGAATCGGCGCTTTAAATCGGGCGCGACTTGCGGCAAATCGTCAAAGAGGAAATCCGTCGCAGGAATCAACTTCGACTTCTGGTCCTCCTGCTTCGAGAGCTGGCACAACTCATAGGACGACAAATCCCTAGCCGACATGGCGAACGCCTTTCCCGCCCATTCCTGAGGAAAACCGGCCTGCGTCATTGGCGGCGGTTGAGACTCGACTCCCTGCGAAGACGAAGCTTGCTCAGATGGAACCTGCGAGTGAGAGGCGAGCGTTTGAAGCGGCCCATTCACCCAACGCGACGACTGCATATTCTGCGCCTCAGCCGGCGGACGAGACTGCTGATTTGGTGGCCTTTGCGCCCTGATCGCATCTTGTTTGAAGCAACGGTCGTCTGTCTGAGTGACCAAGAAACGGCGTGTAGCCCTTATCACGACAGAAAGTGCACACCCGATTCTGACATTCAGCCGCAACGTGTCCCTTCTGACGACAGCGGAAACACTCGCGAGCGGATTCGGAACCACGATACAGAGGACGATTCCCAATTCTGTCATGACGCGCTTCTTCAGGAGGCGGCGGCTGAAACACTGGCCCTGCTGACGCATTCTGCTGCGGCTGACCAGAAGTCTTTTGCTGACCTCTCGGCGCCCTCTCAGAATTTGACTTAGCAGCCTGCTGCTCCATCTCACGCTCGCTCTGCGCCCACAGTGCACAAGAGTCAGTCGGCGTCGCAGTCTGGCGGGTCGAAGCTTAGGCTTAACGCGACCGGTGACCGACTTCAGGGCGCGCGGGGCGCGCCCTGAAGTTGGTGGTCGCGTTAAGCCTCAGCTGAGACCCGCCAGGCGCGACGCCGGCCGAGTTTTAGTGCAAACTGTAAGTGGAATAAACACTCCTCCATCTAATTCACCTCCTGCTTAGGCCTGCTGTGCACCTCCGGCATGCGAAGCCAAAGGAATGCTGATTCTGGACGTCCAGATCACGCATACTGCGTTAGGACCATGGCTCTTCTTTCCAATGCCGATTCTGGACGCCGTGCCGTCCAGAATCGGCATTATGCGGAATCTGGACGGCGATGCGTCCAGAATCCGCATTATGCGGCTTCTGGACGAATGCGGAAAGTGGACGTAACATATATACGGACGCTATTGTCTGTTCGTGTGTGTGTGTTTCTGTGGGTGTGTGTGTGTGTGTGTCACAAAACTAGACATGACGGTTAGTGCCACCCGATGGAGTCGAATGCGCTGAGTAACGGGCCGTTGTCCGTTTCTGTTGCTAATTTCGCTATTTCGAGATATTTACAATTAAAATTCGAAAATGTCCAAAATGACGCTTTTATTAACAAGTCGTATCGAGAAAGTTTTTGCTGAAATGGAAAGGGCATAAGACGCGATGAATTTGTGACATAGTTTCGGATTTTGGAATTCACGAAAGTAGGGATATTTTCAAGGTTTTTGTCAAAATCCCCAAATTTCGACAATTTCAAACAGCTTAAATTTCAAAATTTCTTTTCACGGATGTGTCGAGCATAGTCTGCCAAGTATTTATCAAATAGTTTCAGATTTTATAATTAACGAAATTAGGGATATTTTCATGGGTTTTGTCAAAATTCCCAAATTTCGACAAATTCAAACAGCTTAAATTTCAAAGCTTCTTTGCACGGATGTATCGAGCATAGTCTGCCAAGTATTTATCAAATAGCTTCAGATTTTATAATTAACGAAATTAGGGATATTTTTAAGGGTTTTGTCAAAATTCCCAAATCTCGTCAAATCCAAACAGCTTAAATTTAAAAATTTCTTTGCACGAATGTATCGAGCATAGCCAGCCAAGTATTTAGCAAATAGTTTCAGCGAATATGATTAGCGAAATTAGGGATATTTTCAAGGGTTTTGTCAAAATTCCCAATTTACGACAATTTCAAACAGCTTAAATTTCACAATGTCTTTGCGTTGATGCATTGGGCATAGTCTGTCAAGTGTTTAGTAAATAGTTTCTGATCTTTTAATTAACGAAATTTTTGATATTTTTGTTAAAATCCTCAAATTTCGACAATTTCAAATAGCTTAAATTCCAAATTGTCTTTGCGTGGTTCTGTCGGGCATAGTCTGCCAAGTGTTTAGCAAATAGTTCTAGATTTTATAATTAAAGAATTTAGATATATTTTCAAGGTTTTTGTCAGAATTTCAATTTCGACAATTTCAAGCAGCTTAACTTCAATGAATCTTTGTGTGGATGCGTCGGTCCCTGAGCCCAAAAGAATAGGGCGTCGTCCCATTTATACCCTTTTCAATCGGGCGTCGTCCCATTTATACACTTTTCAATAGGGCGTCGTCTCATTTAGACGCTTTTATTGCACTGTGTGCCTGCGGCGAATTTCTCTGATCCATTTATGGATCAGGTGCCCCAATTATAAGCGCAAAGTGTGCCTGCGGCGATTCTTCTGATCCATATGTGGATCAGGTGCCACGAACAAATCCAAGACCAATTGCGACGATACCCCCACCAGATTGTCGACTAAATGTCTAGTGGCACCTCACTATCCAGTGCACATTATAGCGCACACGCTCTCAAGTTTACACTGATGCCAACGTGGTGCCACAGTTTTTAGACAAAGCTTGTTATAATTAAAGAATTTAGGTATATTTTCAAGGTTTTTGTCATCATTTCAAAATTTCGACAATTACTAGCAGCTTAAATTTCAACACATCTTTGTGTGGATGCATCGGGCCATAAGCCCAAAAGAATAGGGCGTCGTCCCATTTATACCCTTTTCAATAGGGCGTCTTATTTATACCCTTTTCAATAGGGCGTCGTCCCACTTATGCCCTTTTCAATAGGGCGTCGTCTCATTTAGACGCTTTTTGGCACTCCGCTTTGCAAAAGCAGGAGTGCTATAGGGGGCGTCGGATTGAACAGAATCATCTTAACAGCTTTTCTCGCGCTACACAAGTCGGATCGCCAAGCGGTTTTTTGCGTTGGATAGGTTGAGTCGACGCGCTGCGTGGACAAGAAACTAGAAAATTCTGGTAGTGGAAGAATTTTGTGAAAATTCAAAAATTCGAATTTTTACTAAGTAAAAAAAAACATCAGGGCATAACTTGCGCAAAAGTGCTTCGATTTTGGTGATTTTTGGATATGTTGTAGGTCCTTGGACCCTCTAGGCGGCATCACCCGAACGGGCTCTCTAGGTGGTCCGACGCGGGAGTACGGTACGAAATTCAAAATTTTAAATTTTTTTCCGACCTTTAAAAAATCATAACTCGAGTTTGCGACGGTTGATCGTCGCCAAATTTTAACTCGTCCTGGAGCATTATATTACCTTTCATTTGAGACCAAAATCGCCGAGATTGCTTGAGTCGTTCGGGAGATCCGCGGTGGCAAAGTGCCGGGTCCTGAGCGGAAAATTCGGAATTTCGACTTTGGGTGGAGTTTTGGCCTGAAAAGCGTGCCTTTAGCGCTAAATTGATAATCGCAACGTATTCTACGTCAAAAATTGGTCTAGGCGAAGTGTCTTGACCATTTTGAGGTACCGTACCCCGGCCGCGCCGAATTTTTGAATCCCGGGGTCAAATTTTCGAAATTGAGTTTTCACTTGTTTCGGGGGGTTTTGACGACGCTGAACACGAATCTGGTGTTTGTTTGGCGATTTGGGACGCCTTTACCCTGATTTCGGTGCCCGGCCGACCGAAAATTGGGTCCTGGGGTCGAAATTTCAAAATTGAGTTGACAGTTGTTTCTGGGCTTTCTGACGCCGCAGAACACGAATCCGGCGTTTGTTTTGCGATTTACGGTGCATTAACGCTGCTTTCGGCGTCAGAGAACACACCCAAAACATGTCCAAATTTGTCCAAACATGTTCAAACTTGTCCAAATTTGTCCAAACGTGTTCAAACTTGTCCAATCATGTTCAAACACGGCCAAACGTGTTCGAACATTTTCGTTGACACTGAACACAAATCCGGTGATTGTTTCCGTGAAGGCTTATTACCCAGTAGTGAGACGAGCGACCCAGTCTGCTTTGCTTCGGAACAAGCGGAGTGCCTCCCTGAAGGTCCCCTTCAGCGTTCAACTAGTATTGCACTGTGTGCCTGCGGCGAATTTCTCTGATCCGTTAATGGATCAGTTGCCAAATTATAAGCTCAAAGTGTGCCTGCGGCGAATCTTCTGATCCATTTGTGGACCAGGTACCACGAACAAATCCAAGACCAATTGCGCCGATACCAGACCAGATTGTCGACTAAATGTCTAGCGGCACTTCACTATCCAGTGCACATTGTCGCGCACACGCTCTCAAGTTTACACTGATGCCAACGTGGTGCCACAGTTTTTAGACAAGGCTTGTTATGAATAAATAACGAGAGAATTGTCAATTTCCTGTCAACGCGTTGGTGCTCCAGGGCCACCACGAGGTCGTCGGCCTTCTCGAAAGGCCCGAAAAAGTAGGCCGTTGTTACCGCCCCCGCGTAGTCGCTGCGTGTGACCAAATTGCACAAAAATCGAACACGACTTTTCCTACATATGGAACTTAAGTTGGTTCAAATTTCATTAAAATCGATGCACCGGTGCTGAAGTTATTCAAGTTCCCGATCGGTCACTTGAAAAAGCCCTGTACAATTGTTCAGTGATCGATCGGGCCCTGTGGCTTGTGCTAGAGAGCCTGGTCGGGTGGGTGCTGCAGCACCTGCTCCCGGACGAGTGGAGACCGATTGCCGCCTGGGCTTTCCACATCGTTAAATGCCTCCTGAGGGCCCTGCTAGCCATTCTGGCTTATATAGTGCCCTAGGTACTCACTCTAGTCCAACTGACTTCTGTGGTGGCAATGGGCGCGACGGGTCTCTTCGATGCAGTAGTGTGCCAGTTGTTTTAGTTGTTGATTTTAGGTGTTAGTTGTTGCTCAAATGAAAATTCGCCTTCCTTCTTCTCACTTCGGTGCCTAGGCTCTTGCCCTGTGCTCCTTGTTTGGCGCTCGTATCGTGACGTGAGACGCTGGTGATAGAGCCGTGACAGTAGAAACTCTAATGAGCTTATCGCGGTTCGACAACTGCTTTAGGCAAGCGAGTACCGTAGCAAACATAGCTGGCATTTTGATGACGTCTTTCGTTTCGTGACAGCTTTGGCTACATATGGTACATGCATGCATGATATTCTCCGTCAGGCGTGTCTTTCATACCGTATGTATGTACCTGCGCTCTTACCAAACAACTCCAGGGTGCAAGTTTTAGACATGCATACTCGGTCGTTGTGACAGAATGCATGCAAGCGCTTCGAGTATTCACTTGGTATCTAGGTAAACCCGTATTCGGCACGGCAGGACCAACGGCGACAGTTTTGTTGTTCTTCTTGCGTTCGGTTTTATTGTAGTCTAAGATTGATGGCGTTGAATTGAACACGTTTTACCGGAGCGTATGTCACTATTGTCGCGCACTCCGTCGTAAAGGTTTGTTCGCGGTTCTGTCATTGTCGACGATCAATAGAATGTGGAATTGTCTTGCAATAGCCTCTCGACGTCCCGCTTTTGCGGCTGGTTTACAACCGAACGGCGGTGCGTAAGGTCAAGTGTAAAACACAGAACAACATCAGCAATGTAGTTACTTAAAGTAACAGTACAGCGCCTGACGACGACTGAATTGACTGGAATCGCCGACCAAATTACTTCTTTATAAGACAGTCATGTTAGAACGCGTCGTCTTGCCCAAGCACCGAACAACGTCAAAATATGTAAAATGCGGGAAGTTCCTTCTGCGCCCCTTTGACAACGACAACGAGTTGTCTGCGACCGACGGATGATGTGCACAGCCCCGTGGGCCGATGTCTGCTTCACTGAACGTCGCATGTCGCTTTTATTCCAAAGGTGGAATGCAAACTGAGTGGGGGAATAAGCGAAAGAATAGCCCGAAGCGAATAAGTGAGTATAGAACGGAGGAACAGAGGTTAGCCGGCACCCCGTTCTCCCTGCGAGCGACAAATCACGCGACTCGACTTGCTACCCCTCTCCCACCCCTTTCATCCCGCCCCCCCCCCCCACTCTACTCATGTCAATCTCAACCTACTACCCTATGTAACCCATCTTCCACTTGTTACTCTTTTAACTGCGACACTGCTCGCTCATTGCTTGGGCTTGGGCTTCGGCTGGCTGGCTGCCGGCACACTACATGCACACTTCGGCGCTGGCGCCTTTCCGGCGGCAGTCCTTCCTATTCGGCTCTCCGCCTTCCCTCAGTCTCTCTGCGCCCTATGGTGGCTGCGCACTGGCGGCTATGTACCTGTCGTTCGCCTGCGCGTTGTCTATTATTCTCGCAGAGAGCGCCGGCAAATGCAATGCAATGTTGTCTAACTAGGCGCGCCGCGAAACATCGCCATTTGAGCCAAATGAACGGCCGTCCTCTTGACTCACTTGTTTCTTGCGTATCCCTATTCACCTTTTCAATCACTCGTCTCTCCCCGGCCTCAGCCGGGCGACACCCTACGAGAGCTCGGCGTGCGTGCGTGCGTACGTGCGTAACGCTCTCGGGTCTCGGCGCTGGAAAGTCGTAGAGAGACGATCTTGGGCTTTATGGATAGCTCTCGACTCACTGATCCTTTCGCTAAGAAAAGTCGAGATTCAAAAGTTTGAATTGCGCGCGCTACAGTAGCCCGAAGGTCAACGCGCCAAACGGCTCTAGCTCGCTCGTCTTGCGTCGTAGAGCGGCAATCGACGCGTCAGGTGAAAGCTCTGGACGCGTTCTTTCATGCGGCCGCAAAACTTTTTTCACCCAAACACAAACGCAAACACGCACCGCGGAAAACGCCATTCTCGATATTTTGACGCTAAAATCGCTCTAACTCGCTCAACTTGCGTCGTAGAGAGACGATCTCGAGATTATTGGCTAGCTCTCGACTCGCTGATCATTTTTTCTCCTGTTAGTCGAAATTCAAAAATTTGAATTTCGCGAGTTACAGTGACCCGAAGGTTGAAAACGCAAAATGGCTATAACTCGTCTGTCTTGCGACATAGAGTGGCAATCGACACGCCAAGTGAAAGCTCTCGACATGTTCTGTCATGCGGCTACGAAGTTTTTTCAATTACGCAAACACGCACCACGGAAAGCGCCATTCTCGAGATTTTGTTAAGTTTTTGTCAACCTTTGTCAAGTTTTTGTCACTTTTTTAAAAGCGTTGCGTGAAGGAGGGACCTTCTTGCTCTAAAAGCCGAATCCGTGAAGGCGAAATCAATATTGCTATGCAATTCCCTATTGTAAAGTGGGAGCTCGTGAAGCAAGCGGAGCAATACGGGCGATGAGCTATCGCACTCTCTGCAGAAAGAACGCAACTCTCTGCCATGTCAGTCAGAATACAAACTCAACTTAATACCGGAGCTTGTTGCTGCGCCGCGATCGTCTTAGAAGAATCTCGATTTTACCAACAATTAGTTGGTCAAATGTGGTTTGGTGTTTCAGATCTGGGTACTGTGTTTTGCGACCGGCGGGAGCGGGCGACGGCGGGGGAGAGGAGAACAACACCGGTGGAGGTTGGGCGGGAGGATTTTGCAAGGTGAGAACAAGGGAGCTTTCGTATTTGCGAATGGAAACGCGTTAAGGCTGAATCATTTGCTTGTAGAAAGAAAGTTGGACGACATCTGGATGAGAAGGTCCGATCGGTTCGGCAGCATTTCCTGTAAGAATCGCCCCCACATAACATCAACGAGGTTTCGATGGCCGAGCGTCTACTTAGCGTCCGCATCAGAATGCCTTCTGTATCGAACACGGCAGCGGCCATCCTTCTTGCCACAAACCTCGCTCTCGGCGCGGTCACAGTTGCATTCTGGCCAACCAATGGCGAGAACTTCATTTTGGTGAGATTACCTATGCAGGTGTGTACGTTACAACATTGTGTACAGGGTGGCTCGACATCGTTTCATCGTTTCGTCGTGAACATGTCGAATACTATTGCGGTGCACAGTCAGTCAATACGTAACACCCTATTCTCTATAAAATCTTGTTTGAGCCATAAAACATTGTTTGGGGCCATAAAATGTTGTTTTGTCTTCAGAGAATCATCGCTGACGACTCCTGCCTCCGCCTGCGACATCGAAGGGGCGGTACCTTTCCTGTGCCTAGGGGGATTCGCCGCCTCGTTCCATCCGACTATCGTGACGGTAAGGCGCTCATTGGTGGACTGGTCAGGCCCCACGAACACATCTGTGCAGAAACACCCGCTCAACTGCCACTTAGCAAACTGGTCTCAGGCAATGAATTCAGGGATCGACCGCGTTCTGTGGATGGCACTGCGATTTACCGTTCAACAATTGGTATCTCATCGACTGCCTCCCGAATCCGGATGGCTTGTCCACGTCTTCTACGGCGGGCAAGTCCTGTTTGTCGCCCAACTCACTCTTCTGTCAATTGGCTTCAGAAATCGCGGTTATTTTGAGCTTTTCCAAATCTAAAGAGCGTTCTAGGCAAGAGAGTACCGCATTTGCATGCGTGTGTGTGTGCATGTAATGTACATACATTAGGATACCAATTTGTTCTCTTGTAGGTTGGTAAGGGATCTCTGTAGAGCCAGCCGAGCGCTCACCAAATGTTCATTCCTTGGTCCTAGGCCTTATCGCGACTACCGCATGCTCAAATGACGCACCAAGTACAAACTCACCGTCTTGCGGCGTGCTACATAAATGCGGCGAAGTATGTACATAGGGTGTCATTCCGAGCAACGGTTCTAAATGGTGGTATGCTCTGAGACTGACGTTGGCCGCTGGCCGTTTGTGAAAGTCATTGGCTGTGCTCTTGTTTCTGTCACATTGTACTTCCGCGTTTCCTCGTTCTTTCTAGGTAGTTGCGAGCTTCTTCTCTTTTGGCGGTTGCGTTTCTTTGATGTTCAATTGTGTGGGCTGCGTTCGTCTTTCATGGGAGTTCTGTTCTATTGCATTGTGTGCATCCAGTCAGTTGTCTGTCGCGTTCAGTTGTGAGCTAATTACAGAGAAGTTCTACATAGGCGAGGAGACAGAACAACCTGCCATAGACGAAATGACGATTCGCGCTGCCACTAACTCTCAGTTTTCTACTTGGACGTACGTACACAACTTTCATCAACAGATCCTTCTCTCGTCAAGAGAGTGCAGACAGTCCACCAAAGAGGGGAAGAAGGCGTTTCTGGGTACCGTCTTGTAGAAGGCGTCGTCTTGCTCGAGAACAGAGCGCACACTTGCTGAACATCATGCGGTTTTGTGGGAAACTTGTGGCTGAAGCGAAGCACAAAGAGCCACTCACGGATGCATCCTGCGAAGAGGCACTCGATCCCAATGTCCCTCAACTCTGAGTACGTCTGAACAAACGAGGCGGATGGTGGTAGACAGCGACAACAAATTTTGAATGTGACAGGTATCGTATTTTGAAATAATGCCTACAGTTTTCAAGGCGTTGATTCCCATGGCGTCGATTTGACTGACGGCGGCGCAGGCGAGCACCACGTAGTCCGGATAACTCTCCATTTTGACAGGTGATTCCTTCACATCAATGTAGAAAGCGGAAAATTTTCATCGCAAAACGATGAGTCAAGTCACTAACATCGCACAGTAAAAGCCGAAAACCACGGTAGAGTTTCTTGCGACACTTCGCAAAGAGATGCACATGTACATTCACTACATTGCAACACTGTACATTGGTATGCATAATACGACCTACCTCTCTCTCAATCAATGGATCCACTTTGCCTTCCTCAAGCGCCACTTTAGCCCTCTTCTTCTTCTCCTTCTTGGCCCACTTCTTAGCTGCCGTGATGTCGATGTCGAACTTGGAGTAGAGACTCTCCTTGAAGACTTCGGCGTTGGTGAATAAGAGGGCGAACTCCCACTGGAAAATGCCCACGCCTGGCACTGACTTGGCCTACAACGGCGATTCGAATCGACTGGTTGATGACGCCAAGTCTTCAGAATAGGCCTAACCTTGCGATAGTGGCTAATTCCGTCGTATTTGTCCGTCTGCGCCAATCGACCTAGCGCTGCGTAGCCAGGGCTGAATGCAGATTGATTACTGCCATACATGGCAAATTTTCGGGTCTGTTGCTATTTCGCCGCGCCTCAGCGCGGCGAGGTGTATATATACGGACGACAATGTCTGTGTGTCTGTGTGTCGGTGTGTCTGTGTGTCTGTGTGTCTGTCCGTCGCACAAAAGTAAGATATGTGGCATATGTGGTCAAGTAGAGTCAAGGTCGCTGAGTACGAATCCGATGTCCGTTTCTGTTGCTAATTTCGCGTTTTCGAGTTATTTACAATTAAAATATGAAAATGCCGAAAATCGACTTTTTTGCCTGATGCGCTAGCGGCAAAATTTCTTCAGGAATGGAAAGAGCATAGACCGCGTATAATTTGTAACATAAAAGAATTTTTTTGCAAATGTGGAATTTAGTAGAAATACGCGATTATTTGTCAAAATTTCGTAAATTGACAAAAATAGAACGTCATTTATTGACGAATGTGAATGCAGAAGTAGTAAGGCCGTATGTCAATAAGAATTTGTGACATAGTTTTGCAGTTTTAATAAATTGCAATTTCGAGATATTTTCGATTAAAATACGAACATGTCGAAAATCGATTTTTCGTCTAATGAGCTAGAGGTGAAATTTCTTCAGAAATGGCAAGGACATAGCGCGCGGATAATTTGTAACACAAAATATAATTTTTGCAAATGTGGAATTTAGTAGAAATACGCGATTATTTGTCAAAATTTCGTAAATCGACAAAAATAGAACGTCGTTTTTTGACGAATTTGAACGCAGACATGGTAAGACCGTATGTCAATAATAGTGATGGCAACCGAAAACTGGGTAAGTACTTACCCAGTTTTACCCAGTTTATTTTAACTGGGTATACCCAGTTTTTACCTACCCAGTTTCATCTCAGCGTACCCAGTTTTACCCAGTTTTACTTTTACCCAGTTGTTTTGCTGCATACCTAAGCAGTTTCGGCTAGAAAACTGGGTACCCAGTTTTACTTACCCAGTTTTTACCCAGTTAATAAACTGGGTAAGAAACTGGGTAAACCGTATTTTGCAATCCTACCACTGATGAATTTGTCTATTATCCATTTATGAGGCGGTGTTGTCTAACGTGGCATGCAGTGACCAGCACAAAACATTATGTAGCAGCTGTTTAGTGTAAAAGTCAGCGAATGCGCAGAGACTGGCGGTGAGATACGTGCCTCATCCAGAGAGCAGCAATACTATGAAGCGGAAAATGTTTGATTTTGGAGTGATATGTCACAGGCAGCACAGTGAATGCACTACAAACAGAGCCATTCAGGTCTGCATTCTGCTAGACCTCTGTTGGTCTGATCTCAGAAGAGATGGTTCACAGTTCACAGTACCTCTGTGGGGTTACGTTTCATACATTTTGTGGTCCCGTACAAGGCACCTAATACCAGCGAATACTGACCATTTGTCACAATTGCGCCAGAGGTCTGTTGATGTAGTATTTTGATGCATTGATGCGCTAAATCAGAAGCACTGTTGTTTCAAAATTTTCCACCTTACTTACCCAGTTTACCCAGTTTATTCGGCTGTACTTACCCAGTTTCACCGAAAACTGGGTAAATTTACCTGTACTTACCCAGTTTTGCCGGAAACTGGGTATACTTACCTGTACTTACCCAGTTTCCAAATTTTGGAAATTGCCATCACTAGTCAATAAGAATTTGTGGCATAGTTTTACTGTTTTATTAAATTCCAATTTCGAGATATTTAGAATTAAAATTTATAAAAATGTCAAAATCGACATTTTCGTCTGATGGCCAGAACAGCTGTTTATTGATGAATGTGCACTCGGAAACAGAAATGCGAACGCCGAACACAGGAATTCGCTCGCACCAAACTTTTGGCAAGTTTTTTTGTTGGATGTGACGTTTTCACACTTGCAGGAAACATCAGATAAACGGCGTCGTATCATGCCGATAACATATAGCGAACGCGGCGATATCACTGAGCTTTAGATCAGCTGTACAGACAACCGTATCGTGGGGATAGCTGCACTTGGCATTAAGGTACACGTTCTCAAGGAACTTTCTCCAGATACGGCTAACGATGTGTACAAAGTTCACTATACTGTTCACCAAGTTTTGACAGGCACAAAGTATAGGTTGAACTTTTTACACACACGGCTTGTTTCGCCGCGCACCAGCGCGGCGAGTATATATACGGACGCTATTGTCCGTTCGTGTTTCTGTCTGTCTGTGTGTGTGTGTGTGTCTGTAAATTGACAAAAATAGAACGTCATTTATTGACGAATGTGAATGCAGAAGTAGTAAGGCCGTATGTCAATAAGAATTTGTGACATAGTTTTGCAGTTTTAATAAATTGCAATTTCGAGATATTTTCGATTAAAATACGAATATGTCGAAAATCGACTTTTTGTCTGATGAGCTAGAGGTGAAATTTCTTCAGAAATGGCAAGGACATCATAGCGCACGGATAATTTGTAACACAAAATAAAATTTTTGCGAATGCAGAATTCGGTAACATACGCGATTATATGTCAAAATTTCATAAATCGGCAAAAATAGAACGTCGTTTTTTCGCCCGGCCTCAGCCGGGCGAACCCCTACGAGAGCTCTTCGTCCGTTCGTTCGTTCGTTCGTTCGTTCGTTCGTTCGTCCGTTCGTCACGCTCTCAGATCTCGGCGTTGGAAAGTCGTAGGAAGGCGATCTTGGACTTTATGGATAGGCCTCGACTCACTGAGAATTGCGCTAAGAGGTTTCGAAATTCAAAAGTTTGAATTTCGCGAGTTACAGTAACCCGAAGGTCGAAACTTAAAACGGCGCTAACTCGCTCGTCTTACGTCGTAGTGCGGCGTGCGATAGGTCAACTAAAAGGTCTCGACATGTTCTTTCGTTTGGCATAAAAACTTTCTTAATTACGCAAACACGCAGTATATGCACCGGCGTTTATACGTTGTGTGCCTCTGGTGCGCGGAATGGACATTGGCAGCCACACGCTTCAAGTTCAAACTAACATCTACCATATTACCACCGTAATATACAAATTCGTGGGGTACTGTGTACGCCCAATTGCCGACCGAAGCGTCTATATAAAGGGCCCAATTCTTCATAACTTCAACTCTTGTCAGAGGGACAAACCCTTGCCCGTCGTCACGGCCGAAAGGTGTAAGCCAAAAGAAAGGCTACCTTCCCCCTCCGAGGTCTCAGTACCCGTTCTGTAAACCCCTTAGGGGAGTTCCAGAAAGCGGTGTTAGGAACCCTAAGATCCTAGGCGCTGCCGCTTTTCTACTGTGTCCGGGAACTATCCTCTGTGCGCTTACCCATTATTGCTACAAGAGCAGGGTAACGGGCAAAAGAAGTCCAAGGCAGTAGATAGTGGCAATCTACTCTACCAAGCTACGGAATCCGACCAACGAGAGGATTACGGCTTCCGTCACGAGAAAGAGAAGTCTTAGTGGACCGAGTAATCGGCTCCAAACCTTATCCTTGCTGTCGCACGGAGTGTTGTCAGTCGACGAACGGATGTGAGGAGACAACGGTAGTGGAATAAGATCTGCAGCTACCGACTGGGTGGCCGACTCCGCTAGGTAATCGGAGGAGAGGTTGGGGTAAAGGCAGCCCTCTCCGTCGAGTTACGGCAGGTAGCGGCTTTGCAGTGGTGACCCGGAAGCGTGAGTCAATCCTTGTCGGATCTGTACGATTAGTGCAGAGCTAACAAGATTGGAGCGCACATCTTTTGGTTTCACTGTCAAGTCTCTATTGCCTCCTGTGAGAAATAAAACCGTTCTCTTTCAGGAGTCTACATCCACAGTTCGGTTGTCGGACCATTTTGGTACCGAGTGCGTGCTCTCTTTCAGGGCAAGCGACACAACAACCGAACTCATCCTTCGTCAAGCGGATTCGAGACAAGTCGAGCCGGACGCCGACTCTCTTCTCCGCAACGACTCTTCGTGCAGCAAACAGCTGTACCAAACCGCGCACTGTCCTCATAGGGCGTTGATTCGAAATTGTGCGCGTGTGAAACAGGTCACGTTCAGGAATGTCTGCCACGGCTCGCAGGCCTTCGTCGGCCCGCCTTCGAACGCCTGCCTCGGCAACAATTGGCCGCAATTTGCGCGCCGCGCCAGCTTCGGCTTCCGCGACGACGCCGGCCGGGCCACGGGCCCGTTTCACCCAACAACACGCCGACGCGCTTCGCTGTCACTTTGACGGCGGCAACGCCGTTTCGCAAACTGTCAACTGCGGTTTTGTTCAGCGACTAGTCGACACGTTCCCGGGCATAATTGCTCAGGGTGCCTCGGCAATCCGGCAGGCTTTGCCGCGAATCAACATGCTCCCGGACGAGGCGGCGTACGTCGAGATGGCTCATAGCTATCTAAGGGAATTGCCGGCGGTAGTAATGGAAGAATCGCCAGATCCCATAGCCCAACGTGAAGCGAAAGTGAAGGATGCTCACACGCATACCTTGTTCGCTTACTTCTGGAATACGTCAAATTGGCCGACGATGGCTCCAACGCTCCGATTGAAGCGTAAACTGTCCGGTTTCATGACATCGTTCCTTCAGAGAAGCGACTTCAGATATACTCCGCCCCCATCGTTCTTCGAGCGGTTCAAGCGCGAGTGGGAGAAGCGAACGGAGGAAGTGCTTCGGGACTACGCCGGCAGTGAGTTTGAGCCGTATCTGACTACGGTCGATCCGACGGCCATACCCAAGCAGTTGCTTCGGGCTGACGAGGACTATATTGCCCAATGTGTGGCTAAATATCCCGTCAACGACGACACTCGTGTGATTTTGTTGGATGGCAAAGTGATGCGTGTGCGTATGCAGCTAGGTTGCTACTTCTACACGGAGGCCGACAAGGACCCCGTGACCCAAGGCGACGTCACAAGGGCAGCGAGTACACTGCCGCCGACCTCGCCGATCGGCAACGGCGGCCAGCAGCAGGGACTGCCGCCGCCAGGAAGCAGAAGTGCCACCCCAGCAGTGGTTCTGCAGCCGAATGTGGCGCAAACGCCACCAGTGGTGCACACGCCGCCGAGGGCGTCACCACCCCACGCGGGACCCACGCCGTCAGTGGGGCAACCGCTAACCCCGGCGCGCCGGGCCACCGCCAGCAACCAGCAGCAAAACAC